>RJWJ010015908.1:0-35387 GCA_004363605.1 Indri indri
TGCTCTGAGGCAGTGAGTCACAGGAAAGAACTGGTCCAGCTCTGAAGCGTCCAGGGCAGTGACCTAAGTCAAGTCGGCTAACCTGCCCAGTGTTGGTTTCCTGACAGGTGTGAGTAAGGTGACTAGAAAGGCCCCTCCCAGGCCCAACGTCTACAATTTCATGTACTCTCTGCATTGGTTACTTTGGCAATTCTTTCAATTCTTCACCTGGAAGTCTGGGGGGATTTGTAGAAGAGTATGAATCATTGATATGCATATGTAAATGAAAGGTAAGTAAATTTTGGTGCTAATTCAGAGTCCATTATTTTCTTCATCATGAGATAGACTAGTGGTAGCAAGTATTAAAGTTTGAAGAAAAATAATGAGAAATGCTTAAAGTTTTATCCATTAACTTCTTTCTTTTGGCAAATGAGACAAAAGACTAGCAAGTATTTTATTAACAAGTATTAGTGTACCTTGGTAAAAGTATACTTTGCAGGATAATTCTTTGCAAGTCATACTCCAGTATGATTTGTGTCATGCGGATCTGTGTTCTCTGTTTAATCAGGGAGGGACTGTGTCATATTCCTTCTGTGACTCCCTCATCACATGGCTCAGTGGGACCTATTGGATATGGCTGGAAGACAAGAAGGGAAGGAGGCAGAGATAGAGGGAGAGAGGGAGCGAAAAAAAGGTAGAAGGAAGAATACTCTTCCCCAGGGTTTTCCCCGGTCAAGGATTTTATGAGTTAAGTATAAAGGGAGAGTGCCTGTCTGGCTCTTTTCGAGTTTGCTGAAATAACTGTTTCTCTGAATTCTTCTACCAAAAATTTGATTCAGTTACTTGATGAAATGTCCTCAGGACTTACGAGGGTTAGGTAGGGCCGGCGTATAGTAAGTTGACAAACTGGAGATGAGAGAGACAGGTAGGCGGGCGGGTTATTTTCTGAACCATATCACTGATAAATGCATGTTATATGATACATATTTTATACCTTGTTTTGAGATCCTGTCGGTTGAAACCAAAAATATGCCAGTTTCTCATCCTCTGTTCCAGTACAAGAAGAAAGGCAAGCTTTTGGTAATAAAAAGAATTCTATTATTTTGGGCTTAAACAAATATCAAATGTTTTTGAGCTATAAAAATTTCCTTCTGATGTGTGACGTGTGTGTGTATAAGGGAAAATCATTCTGTAATTTCACACTTTCTCTATTAGGAAAAATCTGGAAAAGCTTAACAGCAATCTTCATTTTTGGGAAAATCCTACCAAAAAAATTTAAACCAAAGTGTGTACACATTGCTTTTCATTAACGTTGTTCTTCCCACCCTGGCGAGTACCACATCCTATTAAACCGCTCCAAGAGGCAAGAGAACGAAGCAAGGCTTTCTGGAAAATAAGTAGTCAGAGGTCCAGAGAGCAGGATGAAAGCTCTAATAATTTCTTTCATGCCCCCTTGGATCATCTTGTGCATGCACCCCGCTTTGGAGATCTGCACCTTAAACAATTCAAATTGTTATGACTTGTGTTGAACTATAAAATGTGTTCATTTCGACTTCATTAAGCTATAAACAAAACTGTGGTGTAAATGGGATTTGGAAGCTTCATTTCTTGGATAAATTTAGAAGCAGTTGAGAGAACAAAATGACAAACACAGTCTGGGAGAAAATATTTGCAAAACAATATCTGATAAAGAACTTGCATCCAGAAAATACAAAGAATTCTCAAAACTCAATAGGAAGAAAACAACCTAATGGAAAAATGAGAAAAGATTTAAATGAATACTTTACCTAAGAAGATAATACTTTACCTAAGAAGATCAGTAGTCACTCAGGAAATGCAAATTAAAATCACAATGAGATACCACCACATACCTATTAGAATGGTTCAAAAACCAAAACCAAAAAACCCCTGACAATACCAAGTGTTGGTAAGGATATGCAGGACTGGAACCCTCATACATTGCTGGTGAGACTGCAAACTGGTAAAGATACTTTGGGAAAAGTCTGGCAGTTTTTTATAAAGTTAAACATACACTTACCCTATGACCAAGTAATCCTTATCCTGAGCATTTACCCAAGTGAAATTAAAGCTTATGTTCACACAAAAGCCTAAACATGAATATTTATAATGGCTTTACTTATAATTTCAAAAACTGGCAACAACCCAGATGTTCTGCCTAAGGATAAGCAAATCGTTACCTCCACACAATGAAAGTCTGCTCAACAACAGAAATAAATGCCGGGCGTGGTGGCTCATGCCTATAATCCTAGCTCCTCGGGAGGCCGAGGCAGGAAGATTGTTTGAGGCCAGGAGTTGGAGACCAGCCTGAGCAAACATAACAAGATCCCATCTCTACAAAAAATAGAAAAATTAGCTGGGCATGGTGGCATGCACTTACAGTCCCAGCTACCCAGGAGGCTGAGAAAGGAGTATCACTTGAGCCCAGGAGTTTGAGGTTGCTGTGAGCTATGATACCACTGCACTCTAGCCTAGGCGACAGAGTGAGATCCTGTCTCAATAAACAAACAAACAAACTAGTGATACATACAATATAGATGGCTCTCAAACACATTATGCTAAGTGAAAGAAGCTATATTCAAGAGGCTGCATTCTACATGATTCAATTTTTATGTTATTCTGGAAAAGGCAAGATTATAAGAACAGAAAACAGATCGGTGATTGCCAAGGGCTGGTGGTGGAGGAAAGGGCTGACTACAAAGGGACAGTATGGGGAAACTTTTGGGGTCATGAAACAGTTCTGTACCTGAACTGGGGTGGTGGTTACATGACTGTATTCATTCATCAAAACTCATAGAACTTTATGCAAAAAAGTGAATTTTATTGTATGTAAATTTAAAAATGAATAAAAAATTAATGTCTAATATAAATGCTTATTAATAGAGGACTGTCCAGATACATTACGGGCCACTCAACAAAAGAATATAATATTCCTGTCAAAAAAGAATAAGGTAGGTTTGTATATAACAGCAAGAAGAGATGTCTAAGAGAAAAGTGAGTTGTAGAAGTTTAGGCATATAGTGATTTCATTTTAAGGAATATATGCATATGTACGTTAGTTAATTATGTAGGAAAAAAATATGGAGAAATATTTCCCCGAATAGTAAGACAGATATTTTCTGAGAAGTTGGATGATAAGGGACTTTCATTTTCATGAGTTACATATTAAATTAACGTACGCAGTTCTTAAACAAACAGGTTTTTTTCATAATACAAAATTATAACGATATAAAGTCTATGTCTCAAGCTGAAGACATTACATATTTTCCAATAAAAAGACAGAATTTAAGTGATTTCATGCCTTAAAAATGGGTTTTAGTTAGCAATAATTTGAAATGGAAGCTTGATTCTGAGTTTAGAGTCAGATTTGAGAGTAAGATTGGCAGTTTCCCTGAGCCAGTATTTGTATAACATTTAATGAAACCCAACCCAATAGTACATTACAGAGAAATTTCTGTTGCCAATCAGCAACTGCCTGCCAAGTTAGAGCATTTTAGGTAACCAATGAAAAAGGCAAACCAGTGTGAGACACATTCCGGACGCACAGGTGTATGTAACAGAAAAGCTTTTCGCAGCCTCCAAACCTTAAGTCTTTTTTTGGACACTTAATGTTCTCTCAGATCTGAAGTTGTCTTTTCACAGAAAAATATCTAATTGCTTTAAAGCCACGTATATCTATCCATTATAGGTCAGAGAATTCATCCTGGCCAAGCAAGGCCAAGGAAAAAAATGTATGATAAACACAATAACAATCCAAAAATGATCATCATATGTCATAGTTCAACCAAACCCCGAGAAATACAGATCTTGGATATTTGCTTGAAACATTAGACTTCATTGCAAGCCAGAATATGGAAATTTTTATGAAGATTACATTCAGTGAAAATAAAATAGTGCTGCTACAGTTCTTTTTAAGAGTGTTGGCCAATGTTAGGCAGTAAGTGTAATATTTTTTGAAAATTAATTGGAAACACAAATCGACTCTTAAAGGGCCACATGGTTCCCAGAATTCTCCTTAATAAGAACAGCATGATGAAGAGTTACTTCTGAAAAGAAAAATGAATATCAGTCTAGAAAAAGTCATGCTTTCTGATTTACTGAGCTATTTACTGGCATTGACTGGGATCCAATAGGAGAACTCCAGCCCTCCAACCCTTTCATGAGTCTAGAGAGGGTTCCCTGGACCAGGAGGTCTGTTGGAATGAAATCACCTTTCTTTGGCCCACCCTCAACTGTAAAGGCATTTTCTGGGATACAACTCCTGATGTTGATAACGGGGCTCCTGTATACTTTCTTACAGACGTCCAGATGTTTACAGAACAGTTTGTTTTAAATAGCTTTCACTGTAAGACAGTTCGGTTTTAACGAAAGCAGATTTTGGAGAATTTCATGAAGCAATCATGCCTCATGTCTGTTTTACTCTAAGTGCAAAAGGATAGGCAGAAAGAACATAGAACAGAAAATGCCAGGTTATTAAAAGAAAAAAGACACACATTTATAGTATTCTAATCCTGACAAAAACATCTCGTCAAACAGAGTTTGAATTCTGAGATTTCCTTTTACCAGCATCTCAAGATGGTAGTTTGGTTTCTCGGGTGTAGTCCCTTCGGAATTCTGAAAAGCTCTTCTGCGTTTTCACTTTCCACTTTATCAAAGAGAAAGAGAGACTGATTTTTCCTTTGCGGGAATCCCATCTGGGATCAGAATTGGGCTCTCAGGCTATGGTCTAAAACACAGATAAAGCACATATGTACAATAAATGTTCATTCTCTTTCTCACCCTTCATTCTTGACCCTCTCATTTCCAATCCAGTTTGTATATCTGATTATCAGACCAGAATAAGAGCCTTACAATATCAATGTCATTAGGTGGCTTCCTTGCTCAAAATCTTCCAATGACTCCCAACTGCCCATAGAATGTAGTCTTCCTGGCATTCAAGGCCCTCTGTAATCCGACTCCAACATACTTTAAAATTCTCTAGCACATTTTTAATACAAATTTCTAGTGGGCCAATCCTCTCATCAGTTCCTGCCTTTAAATGCCAGGCCCTAACCAAATCTTTCACTGTGTGCTCAAGTTCAAGCGTATCTTTTGCAAGAGGACTGGCTGCCCCACTTCTGCCCTGACTACAGTAGTTACAGCAATAGCTACCACGTAACGGGTGCCTCCTGTACATCGCTACATCAGGCACTTCCCATACATTATCTCGTTTCATCATAACAACTTGTAAAGAGAACACTGTGATCCCCATTTTACAGATAAGGAAATCAGAGCTCAGTGACATAGACCACGGCGCTGCTATGAAGTTGTGAAAACAAGATTCACTTGTACAACTGTCTGATCCCAGAGCCACCGCTCTTTTCCTGCCTCTGCCCTGCCTCTATCGAACTCTTATGCCCTGAACCTTGTCCAGATTTATCTTCGGCATCACTTATAGGACACTTAAACTCTGTCTTGAACTGCCGATTACGTGATTCACTTGTGCTTATCTTCCCCATGTGTCTATTAAAGAGCAGTGGCTTCACGCTTTAACAAAAATACATCCGTTAGCATCTTGCACAGAGCTGTGGGCATGGCGTGGGTGCAGTGGGTGTGTTCTGAAAGCACACTTACGTATTTCTTTTTGAGTTAGATGCTCTCCTTGATCTATTTTTGTTCAGAGCACTGTTGCTGTTTGCTGAGTTAACGTTATCAAATAATGCCATACATGTTTATCCGAGCCCGTGTAACTACAGGAGGACGTGACTCACAATGGATATGAAGGAGGCAGATGAGCTTGCCTCGAATAGCAATTGTCTAGAATTAATGAAGTATTAATGAATGAAAAAAGTTAGGTGAGTCATCTGAAGAAGGACCTTTATTTATAAATGATCCACACTGGAATTTGATATTTTTTTCTCTAACCACATCTCAACTTCATAAGACGGGGTTCATTCAAACAAAAATTTAATTTTCTACAATGCAATAAAAATGAAACGATTTGAGATTTGGTATGTTTCATCACAGAAGCTTGCTAGTGTGTAACATGGAAAGTATGTAGCCAAGTTTAACACAGACACTTTGCTTTGCTCTGACTACTTTGGCTGCAAATTTCTCTAAAATGCTCTGAGGTGTGCAATGATAAATATCTATATGCTTTGGGTTTCCTATCTTTTCTGCAAACCACGATAATATCAAGTTCTTCCAATGCACACTATTTACTCATTGCCTCTTAGTAGTGAGTCCATCATGGAACTTCTGGCATTGCCAATAGGCATTGTACTTTTTTGATGGCTCATACCTTGCTGATATGTTGTAAAAGATCTTTACCAAGAGTGAAAATAACTAACTTTGAAAATGGAGGTTAGAAGATTTTAAAGTTGTTAATACAAAATCTTTCATGAATGAGATAAAACACTTGCTGAACTTAAATAATTGCTCAGGTTTTAGATGTTTATTCATTTCCCTCATTTGGTGAAGGAAAAAAAAAAAAAAAAGAAAACCACAGGGACTATTTAGTCTATAAATCTGCTACTAAACATATGCTGTGTGTATTTTCATAAAAACTTTTATTATGTGGTTCTCGAGCAGCATATCCATGCCATATGGGTGGACTGGAATATAAAACACATCTCTCAGAAGAAGCTATTATTGGGTCAATAATATGCTAATTTTAAAAGTTTATGAAACCATCTGTAGGATCTCCAATGGCGGAGGCTTGTTTCTAGAACCCTCAGTGCTGCTACATCTTACGTTACATTTAATGGATGCCTGAGACATTCTCACTGATAGTGACGGGAACAATGGTGTTGGTGAACCTGGTGGATTCGTAAGGTATATTTTATAATTAATAGAGATTTATAATCATTCCACATAACTTGGTAGACTTAAAGAGTTTGTATGGGTCAAGTTGCTCTAAATGCAATTCTATGAGAACGCATCAATATCACGTTATATTTACTATACTTGTGCACAGTAAAACAGCATTTAAATAAGAAGATGAGACGTCTGGTGTTCATAACTAAGTGAATAACTGTGCGCCCCAGTCTCCAGGGTTTGGGAAGTGTAAGAATTTTGTTTTGCAAGAGTAAGTATTGGGTGAGGATGAGAGCAAAAAACAGAACGAGCAACACTGTCTCTGCCTTTGAAAACGGAAGAGGTCACTTTGTACCTATGGTTTAGGGTTGGTTTATTGTAGCTGAAGAAATGCACAAACTGTAGCTTCAAAACCATGCTTCACTGTTTCCACGGTAACACAATGACTTGCAGGCTTTCCGTACGTAGCTCCATTTCCCAGGGTTTACCCAGCTCTTCATTTCTATCATCTGCTGCCCTCAGGAGTTTCCTTATTTTTATATTTGTCCTCTTTGCAGTATGACAGCATGGAGTATAAATGGTTTGCTTTGTTAAGACAAGCTGGGGGACAAATAAGCTACGTCAAAAAAATAAAACTTGTCTCAAATATACTTGAGCCAAGACCTGGTCTCACGGGCTAATGAAGGCAGAACACGCTTCTCCCAGCAGAGCTGGATGGCATTTCCCATGACGTCTGGGCCTTTTAGTAACCGACGACTCTGACATGGTTTACAAAGCTGGCTTTGGTAGGGATTTACATGATTTCCTCTCATTCCCTACAAACCATGGTGGTGGAATTATCATCAATTCCCCAACCTGAATTTGGAAATGCATAATTTCATTGCACTGTTTCAACAGTGCACTGTTTTCAACAACCTGATGCTACAGACATTGTATTTTTATGTAGGTAGTATAAGGCTTCTCCTTAAAAAAAAAAATCAAAAGCTCTGAGAACACTGGGCCTGGATTCCCACATGGCCACAATCAGCTAGAGCTGAGCAAGGGTGTCCCGTCCCTGGGGTAGGACTCAGCTTGGTTCAGCACATCACCTTCCTTGCCTTTCTCAATCCAACACAGAGAAAGAAAATATGCACTGGACTCCCTAGAAACTGGAACTTTAAGGCAGGATTTAAGTATCACAATAAATAAATAAAGTAACATATGCAAGAAATGCATATGGAAAAGTTCTGGTCTAAGACAAAATATTTTCTGGAAAAAAAACAACTCTACATATTAAACTAGTTTCCTTTTTATTTTTTTCCCAGCCTATTTTTTTCCAACTAATTCAGCCATTTTATTCTATTTTTCTCCATTTATGCATACGTTAGATTTCCAAATGTGGTAACATAGTGGAGCCCCAGGATCACCTGGAGCTGACCGTGTTTCTTGGTGCAGACTCTTGTAGTTTCTTTTTGGGACTGTGTGATTACCATCCAAATGCTATCCCCGCCTTCTCTTGGAGCAAGGTTGTGCTGAATCTTCACGGCTGGAGGTATTAGTACTTATTCTGTCTTTAGGAATAGAGAAACCAGAAAGCACCTGGACTTTATAAATGAGAACAATAATGGGGCCACAGGCACGATATATTTCTAAAAATAAACACCACCTCACCATTTCTGACCATCGCAGTGGGTTTAGCTATCAACAAAATCCAATTAAATTATAAATTAGTCAAGTGGCTTTCCTATTGAAGAAAGCAGGGGAAGGAGGCTAAGAAAACATCTCAATAAAGCTCTGCTTCAAAACGCTGAAGGCAACAGCGGATCATGTGGAACCAGGAAGGCACTGTGGGGAATCAGACGAAACCCACATCAGTGACAAGTAAGGGAAAAGTGATGGCTTTGAGCCGAAAGGAGGCAGGAAACAGATGGCAACAAAACCAAAGCATCTTATTAGGCTGGAGATCTTAGGTGACTGTCAACTAACAAATATAAATAAATCAGGGAGACTTGACATAGAAGAAATGGCGTTAGGAAAAGAAACCAGCCATGCTTAATTCCAAATAATTGGTGGCCATGTTGCTGTGGAATTTCGTGCACATGTAAACAAAGATTAATTGAACTGAAGAACTATAAAGTGAAAAATAATAATTTTTCTGGAACAGAATTTCTAGATAATTATAACAAAACAGAGTCAGAGCAAGCATCAGGTGTTGAAGGGTGCTAAAGGTCTTATCTTGTTGAATAAAAAAGCAATTTGCAAAATAGTATTAGTTTTAATATTGCTCCACTTTTGTTTAGTGTGTGTGTGTGTGTGTGTGTGTGTGTGTGTGTGTATGTGTGTGTGTGGGTGTGTAAGAAATGGCTTTGTGAGGATACAGACCAGATTTTTCAAGTGGTAAAGAGGAGTACAGGGGAAACATTCTGTATTATTTAATTTTTTTTTAACACAAACTCCTTTTCAAAAAAACCTTTAAAAACAATCAATTTCCCAAAATACATTTTCAAAATACGGCATCTCTCTTATTTGTTGACGTTGATATGCTGATTATATGCTTCCTGCCTTTGGTAAGTAAAACATGTCACAGTTAATGTCAGACATCGTGGCAGCCCTGGAGATCACTGTTTAAGCCCCTTCAAGAATGAACTTGCCTTTAAGCTGCAGGAGTGCAATTAGTGGGCAGCAGCCAGCTGTCACCCCACTGGCATCCTCCTCAGCTTCTGGGCCAAGGCCACAGTCCTCCTGGGCAGTGCCAGCCAATGGCCGAACAAGGTGAGGGCGCCAGGGCCTGGCCATTGCCTCCTGATGAGTCACCTCTAACAGGCAATCTTTCCTTCTGAATTCGCCCTGGGGTAGGTCCATTTGTCAGACCTGCATCAGGGTCTGAGCCTGTCCCTCCCCACGCCCGCTTCCAGCTCTGTCCTTCACAGCTGCCAGACCTGCATCAGAGCTCAAGGCTTTGCCTGCTCAGTCCGGCTCCCTCCCCTTTTTCTTTGACCTTTACCCCCTGAACCCCACCCCAACCCTCCGCAGAGCTCTTGCACTTCTAACTCTATCTCAGCACCTGCTTCCTGGAGGACTCAACCAACACAGCACCCTTTGGGGTTCTGTATGCTTTATAGGCACTCTTCTCCCTGAACTCCCCATCTTTTGAGAACTCCTCTTTCAATCCCCACCCTGTAATTCCTTGCCCAGCCTTTTTTTTTTAAATCATATAACTTTGTCCTGACGTTATTGGCTGTGTAGGAAGCAGGCATGTGACATCCAAGCTGTGTCGATCACCATTGTAACCTACAGTAAGTTCTACCCCATCCGCTCTTTATGTGGTGTACACTAGCTCAAGTACATTCCCATCACTTGTAACCACAATTCCTAATCAATACATTGAATACATTTAATGATCGGGTCTCCCATTTCTAGCATACTCGTGCACTGTTCTTTATTTTAGGGATGTTCCTGAAAAGCAAGCTAAGGAGAAAGCATCTCTGAAGAAAACACTATTTTCACAGTAATTTTCATCGAAAAATGATAAGTTTACACCTTCAAAAAATGTGCTTCCAAGAAATGAGAACAGTGTGATGTTAGGGATTAAGCAATGATTTTGAGTCTGAAAACCCAGCTTCAAATTCTAGTTTTGCCACTAACTGGTTATGTGGCACAGGGCAAGCCACTTCACTTTACTGGGGCTGGATTTTGAGATTTGTAAAATGTGGAGACTTTAGACTAATTTATTCCTAAGGTCCCTTCCAACTCTGGAATTCTGTTATGTTCCGACCACATTTTCTCCAAACACTCTGCAGTGCATGGCTCGTAATATATGCCCAATAAATATTTTCTGAACTGAATAAATTAATAAGCAATTAAGAACTTTGAGGATATTTGAGTCTTTAGAAGCAAGTAAATGAAAATGTTTAATCTTGTCAGCAAAAGGAATATAATTTATTTTTTTTTCTTCTTAAAACTTTTCTGTAGTTTCTAGGATTTTGTTTTTTTCCCTCTCTGGTTCAGGCCTCAACACTCAATATGTTAGTTGCTCTTGCCAGCACCCTCACCCCTGTTACTACCTTCTCCTGCTAAACTTGAACTCAAGTTCAGCCCCTTCTGAAACTGCCCTTCATAAAATTAGTCAAGGGCCACAAGGTGGGAACTGTGGTAGGGGAAATATATAAACATACAACCAGCCGTTTTTCCCTGGCTTGCTTTTGTGTAATGGCTGACGACTCAGGAGTCGTACAGGTGATGGTCATAAAGGTTCTTAGTTTTCTTCATTGCTCCCATAGATAACATCACCCTTGTGAAGCCCAGTTTTTGAGATATGTTCCAGACCCTGCGAGCAGGTGGAAGGGCTCACCACCCAGACCAGTGGCCCATCCCGAGGAACTGACTCAACTGGTACTGCAACCCCCTCCCAAGAACCAACTCAGCAAAGACAATTTCCACACCTTTATGGTTCCGCCCTGAACCCAGCCAATTAGCAGACCCAGTTGCCTGGGCTCTTGGCAGATAAACTATTTTTAAAAACCCTTTCTTCCACATTGTTTGGGGAGATGAATTTGAGAACTTTCTCCCATCTCCTCACATGGCACCTGTGATAGTAAACTCTTTCTCTGCCATAACTCCTGCTGTCTCACTGGATTGGCTTCCTCTTGAGCAAGAGCAATGAACCTGATTGGGCCACAACACTTCTATCCTCCTGTCCCAGGTCAGATCCACTGAGCTGCGAACATGAAAAGTACCGTGTGATAATGTTGTATGTATCCATTTATGTGTGTCTTCCCAGCTGGAATGGACCTCCATGAAGCCATGGATATTCGTCTGTTTTGTTCACTGCTGTATCTCCTGTGCTTAGAACAGTGCCCTCTACTTAGTAGGTACTTAATAAATATTTCTTGATTGAATGAACGAATGGTCATTGTAAATACGGGTTTGGGCTATACGGGCTAGAGATGTAAATTTGAGAATTTGGAAGAGGGCATGGGGACTGCCAGAAGAGGGGAGGACATTTGTAATTTGAAATAGGGCAGGAGGCATTCCAGCAAAGACCTGAACAGGTGAAGAATCTAACTTCTTAAAATATAGATGTTTACTGTTTATGGAATTTTTTAAAAAACCATATAGCTTCATAGAGCTAGAAAGAGATCATTTGGCTGACCATCTCACTTTAAAGATAAGGAAACTAAAAGATCGGAGAGGTCTCTTAACCCCTAAAGGTTCCACAGCTGCTAAGTGGCATAAGTGAGCTCAGAATCCAGTTCTCTAGATTTTCAGTTTAGTTTTTATTTCTTTTCTACTACAAGGTTGAAAAATTCATACTAAAAAATCTTTTCAGAACAAATCTTCAGTACTTATAATGATGGAGTTAGCAGTGGCATAAATTTTAAGTATATATCATTTTCTTTTTATAAACAGCACAGATTTTTCTTGTGCTATCCAGAAAATCTTAAAATAAGAACAAGTCCTGGAAAATAATGTTTCAAACGTAACTGGAAAGTTCTGGTTTTAATGGAAACTGACACTCCCACTTCAGCAATGCTGTGTTTTTGCAATGATGTATATGGTAGTTATTTCCCCAAATTTTGAATTCTTTTCATATTTCATTCAAAAAATATTTACTGAATGTCTATTATATTTCAAAAATTTTGCTACAACTTGAAGATAGCGAATTAAAAAAAGACAAATTTCCTGCTCCCCTGCTATCCTCAAAAATGTAAAAACACAATTCTCTTCCAAGTATTTTCTTTACAGGTTGTGTCTTCTTGACCTCTGAACTATCTGTTCATCCCTGTGTCTTCCCCTCTTCTGTACACATCCACAGCACACTAATGCGCATGTGCGTGCGCGCACACACCCGCGCACACACCCACCCACCCACCCACCCACACACACACACACACACACACACAAGCATACACTCCAACCAGGGGACTGAGAAGTTATACCTTCTCACAATTTTGAAATTCAGAATGACTAAAACCTTTCCCCACATTTGGCTTTGTGGTTCTACTTAGGTTGTTTCTATCCAAAGAAAGCTATGAAAGACATATTTATTTCTTCCCGAGAACCCCAAGGCTTGCTTTGCTCTTTTGGTTTCCTTAGAGAAATGAGACTGAAACCTCTGAAATGGGTTAAATAACTTGTGCAAGTAACACAGCAAAACTGGGGTTCAAATCAAGGCAGTCTGGTTTCCTGGTGCTTTAAACAATGATACTTCACTGCCATTAGCCACTCCCTCTTCCTTATTTTGTTCCCAAATGACAGAGTGACATATAAAAGTAAGCAGAGAGACAGGAGGGTATGGTGAATGGAAGGAAATGTATCGGCTAGAATCACAAATCTTGCCTGGCTCTGTCCCTGGTACCAAGCTGTCTAATCTGAGTCTGAGTTTCTCTCTTTAAAAAATTTCTAATAATAACATTCTCATATCAGAATTTCTAATATTAACAATTCTCGCATCAGAATTAGATAAAATATTTTAGGAAAAAGGTCACAAAATGTTTCTTTAGAAAAGCAGGATACAGGCCAGGTGCAATGGCTCACACCTATAATCCTGGCACTTTGGGAGGCTAAGGCAGGAGGATTGCTTGAGCCCAGGAGTTCGAGACCTGTCTAAGCAACATAGCAAGACCTCATCTCTACAAAAAATAGAAAAAATTAGCCAGGTGTGGGGGCATGTGCCTGTAGTCTCAGCTACTCAGGAGGCTGAGGCAGGAGGATCACTTGAGAGACTGCAGTGAGCTATGATGATACCACTGCACTCTAGCCTGGGCAACAGAGTGAGACCCTGTCTCAGAGAAAACAAAATAACAAAATAAAAAATAAACTGAAAAGAAAAGCAGGATACAAAATGATCTATTTAAAGTATAAATACACACAGGTGAAATGCTATCTCTCAGTGGAGAAGGGTTATGGATCATGTTGTTGATAAGTTTTATTTGAAGTCATTTTAATTTTTTTGGCTTTTGGCTTTTCAATATTTTAAAAATGTCTTTGCTTGACATATATTACTCACATATTCATTCACTCAGTCAGCAAATATTTATTCCTATTACAGGCTACAGAGGTTAGAAAAGAAAAAGCACAATAGAAGACATTTTGTTGTATATAAGTCCACAGACACTCGAATTTGATTTATGAAAGTAGTTGTATAATAGAGGTAAAGAATTTTTTTTTTTCCTTTAAAATCCCGACCTTAATATTGTTTCAATGGCCACTTGTGAAATCAGAAAATGAAAAGAAGTCTTAAAAACAACCGTTGAGTGAACTCAAGAGACGCGAGATCTTGGGGGTCCCGACCCCCCAGCAATGGCGGACAAGCGAGACGCTGGTCGGACATTTTCAAAATGGCGCGCGAGGCGGTCGCGGCACCGCCTCCCACAGGCCCGAGTCCGCGGCGGCCCCGGCAACAGCCCGCTAAATGGCTGCTGCGATTAGCTCAATCGAGACAGGTAACAGGAAGGGCCATGAGGACTGTTTCAAGATGACGAAGAGCTCAGAATTGGATTATTCTACTTCAATAGTACAGACAGCATCTCCGTGTCTGGAACTGAAAATCACAACCCTCCACTGGAGCCCGAGACTTCTCCATTCGGTGCTGGGAGGCCGCGAAGCAAGTTAAGGCCGGGAAAAAGCCGCCCAGATAATGCACCTGACTGCAGACACCCTCTCCGGCCTCGCTCCAATCCATTCTCCGCATCGAGGCCAGTTTTATAAAACACAGATACGATCGCGTTGCTCCCAGGCTGAAAATCCTTCCATGGCTTCTCACTGCTTTGTTACCCCAAACGTTTTATTTTCATGGCCCGCCAGGCCAGGGGCATCTGGCTCCTGCCTCCCTTCTCTCTGGGCTTCAGCCATGTCTCCTTCAGTTCCTTCAACTCCCGGCGTCCCTTCCTGCCCCTCTGAAACTGCCACCTCGTCTGCCTGCCACTTCCTGTCATCTGTGGGTGGCAGCTTAACCATCTCTTCCTCAGGGAGGCCTTCCCTGGACACTTCTTGATTAGGGCAGGTGTCCTGATATGTGTTCTCTCGTAACATCGCGCTCTTTTCCTTCCTTGGCAGCCTTTATTACAGTCTCATAATTACTTATTTGTGTGGTTATTTCTTCCCATCTCCTGCCTAACCTGCAAGCTCCACAAGGGCAGAGACCACATCTATCTTGTTCCCCGCTTACTCCTTGTGCCTGGTCCAGTGTGGGCATTTTTGAAGACTTCTTGAATAAAAGAATGGATAAATGTAATTTTTAAAAGAACAAAAATTCATCGGGTGTCAGGCAGATGGGAGCAGGAAGAGGATGGGTATGTTCACACCTAATGGGTGCTGTGCACACTGTCTGGGGATGGACACGCTTGAAGCTCTGACTTGGGCGGGGCAAAGGCAATATACATAACCTGAACATTTGTACCCCCGTAATATGCTGAAATAAAAAATAATAATAAAATAAAAGGGAACAAAGGTTTTAACACATTTTATATCACTGTGGCAGACTGGTTAGAAACTGACCCCTTAAGTTTTTTTTCTTCCCAGTCAGTACTCAAGAAGACATTTGTAAGCCTCCCTTCCAGCTGGGTTCTGGGGACACGCAGTGTGCACCGGCCAATGGAATGTATGCAGGAGCGATGTGAGCCCCGTCCAGGACCAGCCACAGAACACACCGCACAATCTTCTGTACCACTCTCCTCCCCAGCAGTGCGGTCAGAAGCTAAAGATTCCAAGAGGGTAGGACCATCTAGGGGAAGGGGCCAGACCCCTGAGTTACCTCTGGGTTCAGTGGGCCACCTGAACCATACCATGCTTGGCTTGAGTGAGAAAAAACAATTTTGTTAGGTCAAGCCACTTTACAATTTGGGGTTTTTATTACAGTGGCTAAGACTAATGACTCTGATTAATACAATTGCTTATGTCACTAAATTGCTTCTCAACCTGATATAAAGTAAAGCTAATGGCACTGAGGTAGACTAGTGATGTATCAGTGCTAATCCATCTGAAGTGAAAATCCTGAGGTTTACCACGAATAAAAGAAGACTTTGATGAAAGAAGAAAGTAAGAATTTTAAAATTAGTTCTACTGAGTCCTTCCTCTCATGTTTTAGTCAAAGGGAAAGAGGTTCTGGAAATCTGGGATGCAAGGAAGAGAAAACATACAGAAAAGATCTGAACATGTTAAAAGCTGAGATGAGGCCACTGGAGAATAATGGCTGGTCCCTCAATCATTAGAGCTAATTTTCCTAAAGGGTTCAAACCTACAGGTATTCAGCACCAGAATTCCCTTCTCTTAATAAAAGTGCAATAAGGAATCTAGCTATTTTAGAATGCAAAACATAGCATACTATTCCCCTTCTTAAAGCTTTTCAGAGGCTTTTCATTGCTTTTATTAATAAAACCTAGATCCTTAGAGGGCACAAGCCCTCACACGATCAGGTCACCGCCTATGTCTCTAGTTTCAGCTCTGCCTCTCTCTCCTCTTTCCCTCTTCATTCCAGATACACCAGCTGTCTTTTATTTTCTGGAACTTTGAGGGTTTCCTCCCACTTTATAGCCTCTGCCCATGTTGTTCCCCTAGTAAATTCCTGCTCTTCCTTCAATTCTCAGCTTCCACTTAGCTTCTTTAAGAAAGAAAGAAAAAAGTCTTTCTCAGCCCTCTAGATTAAAGCAGAATCTTGATTAATTGCTCATTACAAACTTCTTGTCACATATCACAGTGACTGGCACCTAGTAAGTTCTCAATAATTACCTAACTGATGAGTCAGAAGGCCATGGCAGGCTATACAACAACAAGAAAATAAAGACTCTGCTTTATAAACTAGAATACTCTTGAACTGATCTTCACTTGAGATGTTCAAGATCCTAAATGTTCCAGCTACTGACAGATCTTTGGTCCTTTAGGCAGGACAGTGGGACAGTCCTTGACTTAAAGCCCAAATGGTAACTGAGACTTACACAAAGAGCATTTTGTAATGAGAGCAAAAACGAAAGTGGAGAAGGAGTCCATTCTTAGTCCCCTGTAAGGTCGTAGTAGATCAACAATGGAAAAAAATTAGTCACAAGTAACCCCTGAGGTGTCTTCGCATGATGTCTTCACAACAAACAAAGCTACTGTTGCATGCAACAGCGTGATGGATCTCACAGACGAAATGTCGAATGGAAGAAGTCAGACACGGAAGAGCACATACTGTGTGATTCCAGTAGTACAGTGCTCACCAGTGGCAAAACTAACGTGTGGCGACGGAGGTCAGAATGCTGGTTACCTCTGGGGGCTGAGGGGAGGATGCAGGAGAGAGCTGCCGCGGCGCTGGGAATACTACATACACACGCGGGTGCACACACACGAAAACGCCATTAGGCCGTAGACTTACAATTCGTGCACTTTACCATAAGTCATAGTTCAATGAAAAAGAAAACAGGAACTCTGCTGCTGAACACCCTGCAATGGCTCTTTCGCAGTGGAGGATAAAGTCTAAATTCTCAGCAAGGGCTACAACGCTCTTTGCAATCTACGCGACCCACCCTCCAGACCCCCAACTTGCACACCATGCTCTAGTCACATGGTCCTCTCTGAAATTCTCCAGACATGCCCTTCCACCATTCACCGCCACGCTTTTGCATCTGCTCTTCCCTCTGCACACAGAGGAATCAGCCCACTGTCTGCCCGACACCCTCCTATTCCTCCCGGAATAACCCCACTGTGCCCCCGGGCTCCCGGGCGCTGAGTCAGGAGCATCTTCTCCTCATTCCCCTGTGTATTTTTCTTTTCTTTTTTAAATATAATTTTATTTTTAATTGTATACATAATACATGCATATATTTTCAGGGTACATGTAATAATTTAATATATTCCAATAATTTGTAAGATAAAAATCAGTGTAATTGGGATATCTATCACCTTAAGTACTTGTCTTTTTTAATTCCAGAAACATTCAAATTATTCTCATCTAACTATTTTGAAATATACATTAGACTATTGTAAATTGTAGTCACCCTACTGATCTATCAAACACTAGGTCTTATTTCTTCTATCAAACTGCATATTTGTACCCATGAATCAACCTCTCTTCATCCCGTCCTCTCCACTCCCCTTTCCAGCCTCTGGAAACCACCAATCTACTCTCTATCTTCATAAGATTCACTTTTTAAACTCCCATTTTTGAGTGAGAACATGCAATAATTGTCTTTCTGTGCTTAGTTTATTTCACTTTATATATGACCTCCAGTTCCATCCATATTGCTGCAAATAACAGGATTTCATTATTTTTTAGGGCTGAATAATATTCCATGTATTATTCATACCTCGTATAATTTATGACAATCAGCACTCTGTATTTTAGTAGATTTTCTACATGTTTGCTTCTCCCACTGGACTTAAAGCTTCTATAGGGCAGAATCTTGTATTAATCAGCTCTGTGCCTTTAGTTCCTGGCATTGTGCCTTTCATAGAAGGTGCCGGATAAATAATTGTGAACTTGAATTGAAAAATACATAGTAAGACATAAAACAAATGGCAAAGGACGAGAGGACATTTTAACCAATGTTTAGTTTAAAGAAACTAAAACCTTTTAGAGTATTAAAAACCAGAGGCAGGTGAAGTAAAGATCATAACGAATAGCTTAGTCATCAAAAGTGAGGGTTTTTCTTTTAAATCCAACTTTTGAAAATTAAATTTAATAGATTAAAGGGAAGAAAGCAGCGATGAAAATAATTAGGGGTCTTCTTTTTGTGGGTGTAGGGCATGAAATAGGTCAGGATATTCAGAGCAATTGCAGTAATGACAGCTAATTGTGGTATCTAACATTTACTGAGCACTTACTATCTACTAAGCACTTTGTATTCATGGTCTGATTTAATTTTCACAGTAACCCCTTGAAGGCCTGCCATTATTCTCCATTTTACCTAGTAGGAAACTGATGTTCCAAAAGGGGAACTTGCTAGAGGTCTCACAGACAGGATATGGCAGAGCTGAGATTCTAACCCAGGCCTGTGAGACTCCAGAGCCTGTGACAGGGGGACTGTGACCAGTGACACTCTCCAAAGAGCACCTTGGAAGCCCTCATCGTGGTGGATGACAGGCACAAAAGTGGCACAGCCTGTGTCCCCTTCCAGCCCACAGCTGGAGAGCTACCCTTGGGAAAGGATGCCTGGGTTTGGAAAGTAGCCTAAAAACAGGCCCACGGCAAAACCACAGATGAAGCCGTGTGGTGATTTCCTGTAAGGTATTCATGCCAGAACCTACCAGGATAAAACAGAACCACCCTGGAGGAACCCACAGGTTGACAGATCTGAAGAAATGGCTACTAATGGCCATATGCAAAAAAAAAGACAAAACAAAAAAGAGAGAGAGAGAGAAAGAAAACACCAGGACTCACTCACCAGAGTCTTATGATGGACACACAGGTCCTGCAGCAACCCACAGCAAACGTTATGGTAAACGCCCTGGCGAGCTGAATACCATCCGGCTTATTCTGGGCAGTGCTGGGCACAGTATATTTAGTGTGGCTTCCTGGGGTTCTGGGCAGTGGAGTGTGTGCGCCCCTTGGCTTGGCCTCTCCCGACTGGCAGCAGTGAAAATGACCTCTCTGGCCACAGCAGACCCCCATCAGAAGAACCACCAGCCTTTCAGAGACTCTTCATGTGGTTCACTCCCAGCCCCAGTACTTAACTGAAAAGGAAGGATAATAAAGTACCCCAAAATGAACATGTGTAGCCCTGGCACTTTTACCAGATTATCCTGCCAGATTCTTTATAGGTTATTCCTCAAGGTACTTTCCAAAACCAACATTTCCAGGGTGTTCTGCTGCTCTGTAACGTAGCTAATGTTTTTTTTTTTTTTTCAGGTCATAGGGGAAGGCAAACAGACACATTTTTTACATTGACAGGCCTAGAAAAATAACAATGCACTGCCTGTATTATACAATGGGGCCTTGTATTTTTACAGCTAAACTGCATTAAAATACAGCCAGTGGACCCAGACTAAATCAATTTAATGACCTCAGGTGAGGACCCGGGGGATGTCCATCCTTAAAGCAAATTCCGACCGTTCAGCCTCGGCCACGGTTCAGCACTGGGCCCCATCGACGTCTCTAAGACGTCAACGTGAAATGGAGATGTTTTGCCTCGCAAAGAAAGAACAGCCCCTGGACTTAAGGAAAAAGTAAATTGTATAGGGAAATGCAAATTCTGTTTTTATCCATAACAAACGGATTTACATCTAACATTTTTTCTAAGTATTATTCAATCGGATTGCAGAATCATACATGAAACACAATTTGGACACTAACAAGTAGAGAAGGGTGACTGTCATGACTTCATCCTAGAAATCAGATTTTCCATAATACACTGTGTGTTTCTTTCTAATGGTTCAGCTTCTCTAGTAAAGGAAAGAGCTACTTTCGGCCGCCAATAATTTACATTTCTACATTCCCCGCCCGCCCCCCACCTTAAGTTTTAGATTCTTGTATGTATTGGAAAGGGGAAGAGGAACGGGACACTCAGTGGGGAGACTCAAAGATGAAGAAGAAACAGGAACAACGAGGACGTGGAAGGAGACACAGGGAAAAGGAGACGAGTCAAGCACAGCTGGCAAAGACAAAAATATCAGGAACAGGGTACGTGCTCCCAAGACGGAAGTAGGCAGGTGCCATTCAGAGTTGGGAGGGAAGGTAACCAGAGGCCTCTCATTCGTTTTCCAAAAGTGGTAGAGCATAAACATACAGCCATGTATGTCCTGTGCTGTGTCAGCAGCCAAAACGTGAAGTTATCGACACTAATATTGGGCGGCTGAAGGGCCATGCGGAGCCTAGCAGGAACACGATGCCAGCCTGCAGCGCACAGACGGCCCACAGGGTAGGGACGCGCTGAGCACTCTCAGTACAAGCCGGCGCAGAAATGCAAGAAAAAGGAAATGTCCCCTTCATCCTCGGCATAAAATTTCCCTGTGTGAGTAATGCTATCAGACAAAATCTGACCATTCAATAGGCAGTTGAATTTATTATTAACTTAGCTAATTATAAATCTATTAATAATTACAAATCTA
Source organism: Indri indri (assembly GCA_004363605.1). NCBI lineage: Eukaryota > Metazoa > Chordata > Mammalia > Primates > Indriidae > Indri > Indri indri. The sequence continues at coordinate 20,794 of RJWJ010015908.1, forward strand.
ATTAATTCTAACAGTCTACCTTAAGTAACAATGCCAAGACACAGGTGGTAATTTTAGTATTCGGTGCTATTATAGAGATTATTTAAATAAGAAGCCTATTTCAGTTGTAATACTTTACTAGTACATTTCCACATAATTGTGGGGAGCAGGAGATTTTATTAATTAATTAATTATTGGATACAAAGTCTTGCTCTATTGCCCCAGCTAGAGTGCAGTGGCATCATCCTAGCTCACTGCAACCTCAAACTCCTGGGCTCAAGCAATCCTCCTGCCTCAGCCTCCTGAGTAGCTGGGACTATAGGCGCATGCCACCACACCTGGCTAATTTTTCTATTATTTGTAGAGAGAAAGTCTTGCTGTTGCTCAGGCTGGTCTTGAACTCCTGAGCTCAAAAATCCTCCCGCTTTGGCCTCTCACAGTGCTAGGATTACAGGCGTGAGCCACTGTGCCCAGCCCAGGAGATTTATTTATTTTAAGAAAATATCTGAATTAATATTATACTTAGCAAAACAAAAATAATATATGCTTTTAATATATTAGTCAGGGAATTACATAGAGAGTTACCTGTGTCTTCAGTTGAAATACACATAATGTCCCAGGGAAAATGGTTGTTTGAAATATATACAAAATTTCAGGATCGAAGTACTTGTAGCAGTGGACTGGCTGCACACTGGTGACACCTGGACAGCTTTAACAATTGCTATTCCCAGGCCACACGCCCAGGCCATGACACCAGATTCTCTGGAGTTGGGATCAGGCACTAATAATTTTAAAGATCCACAGGTGATTCCAATTTGCAGTCAAAGTTCAAAATTATTGTCAAAAAAGGAACGCAATGTCCCTAACAATCTGCTCTTAACTGAATCTTTCAGTTTGCATCTTTGCTTTTGGATCCTTTACCAATTGCTCAAGACACAATGGCTGAGAACTTTCAGCAAAGTGTGGAAGATTGAATATACAAGTTTATTTCTGCTTATATTCCAAACCCCTAAAATTGATAGTAAAGCAGTAAAAAAGGTACCAATCCATGAAATACAAAGAAAATATGGCAGGAGATGAACTTGATGCAAGGTAAAAAGAGACTTTTGGAAGATGGGAAGCACACAGACACGTGGTAAGTGACTTATTGCTGAGAAAACCCCCGAGTAGCATGCCATTCAGTGCCACAGTATCTCAGAAACGCTCAGGAATTGGAGTACCAGGGTGTAGAGTACAACTAAGTAGGAGAAGTGGTTGAAAGTCTGTACTAGGAGCAATTTAGGACATCGGATTTCTTCTCCAGATGAACTCCAGCCAGGTGACTGATCTGTCCCTTGCCTCCAAGGAAACAGGCAGCCAATTCTGGAGAAAATGAAAACAGAGAGAGTTCCCAGAAACAGCGAAGGCTTGTGCTGGTTAGATCCTCCCACAGCTATGAATGGGAGTTATCAATAGCCCCATTTTACAGTTGAAGAAACACAGTAGAGCAGAGTCAGCATTTAGAACGACCACGGGCCTGGCACAATAATGTCTTGTCCCATTCAATCTTCAAAGCAACCATATGAAGGAGGTATTTTGAGTGCCATTTTAGAGATGAGGAAACTGAGGTTTAGAGGTATTAACTGCCTGAGGCCCTGCATGTACCAAGTAGCAGAGTTCAGCCACAGGCCCTGGTTGTGTCTGACTTCAGAGCCTGAGCATTTAACACTAACTTAGACAAAAACCTAAAGCAGAGCCCGGTTTACTAACACAGTATTCATTTTGCAAGTGTCTTTTGGTAAAATCTCCTTTTTCTCTTTTTCCTGAATCTGAAATTTCTGACTTTCGGTAAGAAATTTCTAAAGCTACAGTAACTAGAAACATAAACCAATTTCCTTCTTCTTTTTAAATGATGATCTTCTTACTTTAAGTAATAATAATAGAAATAAACATAAATATTTAAAATATGCCATAATTTGTATAAACCTGTTTTGACATTTCTTTATTTAAAATATGCTAAGAGCTTACAAAAACATCAGGTCCTTCTTGAGTTCTGAACAGCCATTTGTGAAGGAAACACAAAGCCGAACTCATATTTCGGCATTGCAAACATTAACGGCTAATATTTACAGAGCGCTTATTCCGTGCTGGACCCGTTGCTAGGTGCTTCCTCTCGTCTGCCCCGCACGGTCCCTGCAACAATGCTAGGGGCTGGCGGTGAAGCCCAGAGAGGGTGAAAAACTTGTCCAAGGTCAGAGTCCGGTAAATGGCAAAGCCAGGATTTGGATCCAGGTTCTCCCTGCTCCACACCACCGAGCAGACACCACGGTCATCCAGGCCCCTCCTGTCTCAGGAACCTTTCTCTCCCACTTGCTAGAATGGAAGGCATTTTGCGTGCAAATGAGGAGAGGGAGAATCCAAATCAGAAAGGCTTTACACGGTCTGATGGGCTCTTAATGTAAACGGTGGTCCACGGTCCTGCCTTCTGTTGCCTTTGCATTGTGAGTTCCTTTAGGGCAGGGTTCTGCTTACCGCAGTTGTGTTATTTATTCACTTAGAAAATAACAGCCTATGTGCAAAGTGCTTCAGGGCCGGGAGATCAGATGGTAGTTTTTAAGGACTTTTCCCCTGGGGAGGTGTGTCATTAGAAATTCTCATAAAGGCAACATGTCCCCTATTTCTATTATGCAAATCTGATTGCCTTACTTGGTCCTCCTTTGGCACCTTAATACTAGTAGACAAGTTGGTATAAGAGAAAAAACAATAAGTCACTTTCCCAAACCCAAGTTGGACAGAGGGGTGAGAGAGCCAGCTGGCCTGATGTTATTACCTCCAGATGTGCTGCTGGCCTTTAGTCTAGGGAGGTTACCGGATGCTATTAGGTGATGTAAAATGTATATAATTACTATTGTAATTATATAATATAATCTGTAACATAACAATGGTAGTAATAATAGTAATAGTCATATCTCTGGTGGAAGAGTTTTGTTTTCTTCCATCAGGCCCCTACTTCCCTGTAGACAACAGCTGATTTAGAAACCTTCCCCTGCATTTCTGTTCAAACTCAAATGCTAGTTATCAGAGAACCAAACAAAGAATTATAGGTATTTTTGCATAAGTATCCTGACATACATACTTCCCGGCAAAAACATTATTTCTAGTCAATTCAGGAACTCAGGAGTGGGGAGAATGGTACTCTGATTGATAACCAAACTCAGGAACTCTTCCTACCTGCGTACATTTTTAATAATTTACTCAGATTTTACAACTTTTATCCCATCGGGATGTAAACATAACACCAGGATAAAATTATGACTCAACAGTGACACACAGAAAAAGAAAACATTTTCACTTCAAGTGAGAGGAGATGCAAATCACATCTGTGATTGGACACAAGAAAACTTGCTTTTTCATTACCTTCCAGGGATTTAGTCTCTTGAGTAATAAGGCTGGCTTTATTAAATGGAACCTACATAATTTAATAGGTCCACAGTGATATGAAAACACTATTGCAAATGTTAAATGACCTTGCCCTACCAAAAAAAGAATCATTCATCTATTCATTTCCTGAGTTCTTTTCGCATTGAGATGACAAAATGGAGGCATCAATTATAAAAATACATTTTAAATACCTAAGACAGGGTCCTGCAGATAATAACAGGAGCTTAACATATGCTTGTTAATAACATGATGAAGACTAATTTAGCAATTTCATCTTCTTCATTGGAAATAGTATTTGGAATAATGTCTTTGCTATACTTTATTCATAGTTCATTTATGAATACTGATCTCATGACTTTCAACTTTCATTTGATTATACAAAACTGTATAATCAATCTTCATATTATTAATAGAAGTTCTAATTTTAAAAACCCAGGGCAATTATTCTGTATACAATTTATCCCCCAGTGTAACAATTCTCCAAAGCTAATAAAAGAAGCACAGTTCCTTAGAGGAAAGGTATAAATGCATTGAAAATAATAATTCACATTTTAAAAAGAGATAAAAATGGAAGGAAAGAGACACTTGGTTTCACTTTCATAAATTCATTTAATGATCCTAAAGAGCAAATAAATATTATCATCCCCTTTAACAGATAAGGAAAGTGAAGCCCAAAGTCTCAAACCTAATAAACAGGGAAGTTAGGATTCAACCCCAAATCTGTCTGACTCTAGGACAATAGCGCTTATCTCTCATTAAATGAGAAAAGTGAAAGACCACTATATAATTTGAATAAGACTCACTGTTAGGCCAGGTGGGGTGGTTCATTCTGGGAGGCCGAGGCAGGAGGATCGCTTGAGCTCAGGAGTTTGAGACCAGCCTGAGCAAGAGCGAGACTCCGTCTCTACTAAAAATAGAAAAATTGGCCGGTATTGTGGTGTGCACCTAGAGACCCAGCTACTTAGGAGGCTGAGGCAAGAGGATCTCTTGAGCCCAGGAGTTTGGGGTTACAGTGAGCTATGATGATGCCACTACACTCTAGCTGGGGCAACAGAGCAGAGACTCTGTCTCAAAAAAAAAAAAAAAGACTCACTATTATTTGATGAAGGTACCCAGAATTTATCCAAGTTTTCTTCATCCCAAATGACTTTCTTAATCACTAAAAGTAGATTCACTTGATTAAAGTAACCCTCTAGGACCTCTGCAGATGAACATGATCAGCTCTTGGAAAAGGGTACCTCCGGCAGATTCTGTGCTTGTCAGAATTTTATTCTAGCTAAGCTCAAGGGGTCAGCTGCCCATCCTGGATCTCCTGTCATCTGTGGCTGGTTCTGAGGCAAACTGCCGTCTCACATTCCCTTTTCCTTCTTCCCTTGCTTATGCATTTTATGTAAAGTGTGTTCTTCATATAAAATATCAGCGTTATCTCAAGTTTACCTTCATTCTTTTGGCAATGGCTCCCAACACATCCGTTTTCGATCCAGCATTTGAATGCAATAGGAAAGCTGCTATTTAAAGAAACTTTCTAATAATATCCTGGTAATGCAAATGATCTTTTGGAAATTGGAAATAGAGAGGGGAATTTATAACTTGGGTAATGTCCTGAACATGTGATACAGCCCGCTTATGCCTCATTTTCAAAACTACAAGCAGCATTATATACTTTCTATACCGATCTCTGGAAAATCTGAGGACAGTCAGTAACAGTCCTAGATCATTGAAGGTCTTTTAACGGGGAGAAGAGACAGTAGGGCGTGGTCGAGGGTGGAGGCTCTGCTATTGAATAAGCTCACTTTCAGAAGACCCCCCAATGCAATGAAGTATGGTGGTATTTATCAGGAAAAAGCAAAAATAACAGTCTTAAAATATGCCCTTAGGAGGTTTGAATTCCAGTTCGACCCCTTACTCTTTATGAGACCTTGGACAAGTTTCTTAACTTATTTGAGCTGCAATTTCCTCATCTGAAAAATAAACACAAAAAAAGGTACTGATTTCATAGGATTCAATGAGATAATCCGTGTAAAGCACTTAGCTTAGTGCCTGGCGCACAGGAAGTACTCAACCCATTATGATTTACTGATCATCTACAATTTTGGAGACATCTATAATTTTCCACTAAAATGTGTGCTTCTAGAAGTTTACTTATGAAAGCATGTTGCTTTTTAGAAAAGAACCAAAGTTTTTTCCAATAGTTACAGATGGCAAAAAGGAAAAATGTGTACAAGAATCAGAAAAATATAGAAAAGAGAGGGGAGAGAACTCCATTACAGCAGCAGATACCTTGAGGGCGGCGGGGAAACTTTTAGCAGAAGATCGTCTCAGTAGAATAATAATGACACAAATGACGGTCATAGATTACTTATACCAGTTAACACAATAAATTCAATATGGCTCTTAAGAGTTAAGAATATTTATATTGTACATAAATTTCTTCAAGGATACAGACCAGGGAAGTAACCTGGGGAAAAGGATAACAGAGATAAACTTTGATCTAAATATGAAAGGAAATCTGGAAAGAAAATGAATACTTCTGCTGCAAGAACACTTGAAATACAGATAACAAGTCAGATGTCAGATTAGGAGAAAGCATGGAAAATCTCTGCAATCCTGCTGAGAAACTATCATAGCAAACCATCAATAACACTCTTGTTCATCTAAAAGAATTTATTATTTTTCTTAAACTATAGTCGTCTTAAAAAACATTAATTGTTATTCTGTTTTTATATTAATAATATCATACTTCAAAGTATCTCATAGTGTCTTTCAGGTCAACACTATTCAATGGCATTACTATTCTATTCTAAAAAGTTTGTCTTAAAAGAAAAATTTTATAATAACTTTCTTTCTTTCCACTTGGTTTCTGTTACTATATCTTATCAAAAGGAGAGTTTGGTTTTTAGTTAAAAAAGAAAATCAAACACACATAATGCTTCCTGTTGCCATTCCACTACCATATTATATGTTTGTCATTTTCGACAGCTTTAACACACACACAGTACAATCTTGTATTTTGGAGAAATGAATAACATTGCTGACTGAAGATCTAAAAAAGAAAATGACCAACTGAGCCCTTGAATAAGAACACCATATGTTTTTCATCTATCTTCTCGCTACTGTATTCACTGAACAGCTCTTATAAGAATAAAACTTTAAGGAACATGAAGTTGCGGTAAGACCAAACAGAATATTTGGGAACTATGCTTTGAAGTAAAATCATTCGCTTAACACCAGGAGATATAATACTACCATTTCACTGTGAAAATAATCACAGATGAATGTTCCCCAGATCTAATGGTCTTTGAAGTTCTCTAAATTCAAACATTAAAAATAGTGCTTGACACAAAACTATTCACCTTATCAAAAAATTACAAAGAAAACAACGTGCAGGCAACACTCAATCTGTTTTGGCTTGTATCTCAAATCAAAGCTGTAACGTTAAGCAAAATTAAAATGCGTACAAGAATCATATGATTAAGACAACCTAAATTTAAGAGCCCAACCTTTGGTCCTTATTTTATAGTTACCAAAGTGACAAAATAACCGCTGGGTGACAGTAGCCGTTTGGTAATCAAAGTCAGACCAGGCAATGTGGGTGCTCTATCCATGTGATCATTTTATGACATGTGTTCAAATTCTGTATCAAAAAGTGCAGCTGTAAAAACAAATTTTATAGGCCAGGCATGGTGGCTCACGCCTGTAATCCTAGCACTCTGGGAGGCCGAGGCCGGTGGATCATTTGAGCTCAGGAGTTCGAGACCAGTCTGAGCAAGAGCGAGACCCCGTCTCTACCAAAAATAGAAAGAAATTAATTGGACAGCTAAAAACACATAGAAAAAATTAGCCGGGCATGGTGGCGCGTGCCTGTAGTCCCAGCTACTTGGGAGGCTGAGGCAGGAGGATCACTTGAGCCCAGGAGTTTGAGGTTGCTGTGAGCTAGGCTGACGCCACAGCACTCACTCTAGCCCGGGCAACAGAGTGAGACTCTGTCTCAAAAAAAACCCAAAAAAAAAACAACAACAAATTTTATAGCTGATACAAAACACAAAAAATGAATATCCTAAGTTCAGAAAAACATTCACTTGCACCTGGATGGGTCCTTGGGGGTGTCTGGGAGTTGGAACATTAAAAACTAAAGGTTTTCCTCAGTGATCTGGGCAATCACCCAACCAACAATATTGGAGCTTTAGCACAGGCTGTTCCTTCTGCCTGGAAACCTTTTGCTCTCCCTGCTCAGTTCACTCCACCTCATCCTTCGGATCTCAGCTGTAGTCTTATTTCCCTGGAGAGGTCTTCCCTGACTCCCCAGATTCAAACTCTCCCTGGAACATGTGTGCCTCTGCTCCGCAGCAGTTTGTCACAGCTGCAGCTTTTCGTGTTTACGTGTGGTCATTTGATCGGTCCTTTCCCATTAGAATGTCAGCCTCGTGAGGTAAAGGGGTCACGGATGCTGTTTCACTGTTACAACCCCAGCACCCAGCACCCGGCACGAAGCTGGGCATGCACTTAACGCTTGCCTATGGAGGGATGGAAGGGAAGGGAAGGAGTAGAGAAGTAATTGCAGGTAGCTAGTTACTATTGGTTGGTTAGGTAATAGTGAGGACTGGAATTCTACCCTGGCCAAGCACAGTAGAGTGGTAGCCCCTCCACCAAGCTTACCTGGCTCCCATCTACGTTCTCTCTTCCTTCTCCCTGTAGCTTCATCTATGGGGAGCACGGAGCAAGTGTACGGGATTGGGATGGAGAGCGCAATCCCTTCTAGCTCCTGTACTCATTTCCAACATGCTTTCCTCATCCTGCACCTCACATCCTGCTTTGGGGCCATGTGGTCAGTATTCACACATACACTGCAATCAATAAAGGCTCTCTAGGGGCAGGACCGTAACTAGGAGAGTGGCTGTCATGGCACTATGGCAGCCTTTGAGAACAGGCATGTGCGCTGAACACAGCAAGGCCTCGGAGGACAGGAGTCATCACCAACACATACAGGAATGCAGGGTGAACAGTCTGCTTGGTCTAGGACCAGGAGAGGGCTGAGGGCTGAGAGGGTTTGGGGTTCAGGAGGCCAGGAGGAGCCAGCCAGAAGGAAGAATCTGTAATACCAACTTGTAACAGACTTCAGGGTACTCAGTGAGCCCTTCTTTCTAGACTACAGATAGAATCATCTTGCTCATAAGCATTGCCCTTGTGGCTTGTTAAAACTCCAATGTTAATCTAACACGTACTTACTGACATTGCTTGTGATCTTGAGAAAATAAAAGATGGCCAAGTAGTGCAAATGGGAAGGGTCTCTTACAATTTTCATCAATAGACTTATTTTTAAAGAAGTTTTAGTTTTACAGAAATACTGAGTGGAAAGTCCAGAGTTCCATATCCCATCTCCCTGCCCCTACTGCCACGGTTTCTAAGTGTCGTTTTTAAAAATATAAATTTAACTGCCAGAAATAAATGCTCTAAAATCCATCCTTTTTGTTTGAAATGAATTGGCCAATTTTCTATTTGAGGTTAAGTGTCAGCACTAATTAATTTATTTTAAATGACGTCATGTCTAGTTTATTTTGAAAGTAGAAAAGTTAATAAATATTCATAAAGAAAAAAAGAAAGAGAGAAATAAGAAGGGGAAATTCAAACATAATCCTTCTACTCAAAGATAACCACAAAAAATGTGACAGTGTGTATATATCTTTCAATACTTTTCCCTGAGTCTATACTTTTAATTTTTAAAAACAAAACTAAGATAATATTCTACATATTATTTTGGTGAAATGATAATTATCCGTATGTTGAAATATCCTGCCCATCTCTGTACTTTACTAAGTACTCTCCAACATTAGTTTTAAAAGGCAGCATACTATTCCATTTTATGGATAACCATAATTTATTTAACGAATGGTTCCTAGCTGTGAACATTCCATGTTTATTTGAGAAACTGTAAGCACCTATTTTCCCCAGTTCATTCTTTTACATATCTTTAAAGAACAGCACTTTGTATGGTGGGAAAACCCTGCAGAGAAACACTAGATAATTTATTTTAATCTTTATACAAGATACTAGTGTTGGCAAGACGGGAGAGAAGAAAAGCTCTTCCTATGACCCTTGTTTCACTTTAGATGGATGTGCACGCTCCAAGGCCAGCACACTGATAAATAGGTTTTGGCAGCTCATTCTCCCTACCTTAAGTAGTATTACAGTGTGTCATTGGAGTGGGTCATTTGGAACAGGAAGCCAGGGACACTGTGTGGTGTTCTCCCAGGGTAAATTCACAGATACCTCATAGAAGGCTTTGGCAGGACTCTCAGTGTGCACAGAGAAGCACAGAAAGTGGCTTTATTTTTAAAGCTCAGATTCAGCTGAAGGATCCGCTAGGGAATCCAGAGAAGGGGATGCCTGGGCTTGGGTTAGAATAGCTGGTTTATTCGTGCTTTCACAGTGCACAAAAGCTTTACTGATTTGCCCAGCAGTCATCTGCTAATCTCACACCTTAGGTTAAGTAACACACACACACGCATTTTCATTGACATTGAGTCCCGGATTCTGAAGGGAAGGATATCCAGGAGACTGAATTTCTCATTCACGCTGAGTTACCATATTTTCACATTTTATTGCAATTCAGTGTAGCTACTGTAATTCAGCCCACCACAGGCAACGCAAAGAAGATTCATCAGCAAAAGCAACAAGATATCAAATTTCCTGTAAAATTTCCCAAATGCTATGCTTCAAAATCACAGTAGTCAGTCATGAGGTATATAATTTTGCCTTCTAAGTGGCTCTTTTATTTTTAGAGGATAGAGCTCTATGGTGGAAAAAAAAAATTGCTACTTTTGTTTATAGATTTTCTTATTTCTCCAAAATGGAAAAAGCTTGCTGGTTTGGTTTTTCCCTGGGTAATAAAAGTAATGCAACATGATACTATAAAAATCCATACAATATAGAAAAGAAGCTCTAGAAAGTAAAAAAAAAAAAATCACCTTTAATCTCATCATCCAAAGATAGCTGCTATTACTAAGTTGGATAGTTGGTATATATTGTTAGAGATTGTTTTCTCCCTGACACTTAAATATTTTAAAAAACATATTAGACATACTTGCTTTGTAACTTTTCTTTACATTGTAACAAAATATGTATGCATCTTTCTGTGTCAATCAATACTTTTTACAACTGCATAACGAACTATTTTCAATTGCTTTGAAAAGTCCTGACATATTTCTACTTTGAAAATTAAATTGGCAAAGCCGTTTTGGAGGAGGGGGTCACGTTTCAATGTTGACATCTGGCTTTTTTCCAAAGAGGGAAACTTCTTAGTAGACATTAATTAAAATAAATAACCCAAACATTTATAGCTACAAATTTCTGCATAAGCAAACAAAACTATGCACAATAAAAACAAAATAAAACCATTAAAATGTCTCAAAACAATTTACATTCTTAAATTTTGTTTTATCAGTTGTTTATTTTTAAAATGAATTAAAGTAGAATTTTTGACATTTTATGTGTTAGTCAACATGTGTTACTTAAAACTAGGTAAAAAAAGATCAGATGATTTGTACAAAGCAAAAGCATTAAAAGCTGAAATTCAATTAAACTAAGAAAGATATTGTTCACTAGCCTTTATTAATTTGAAGTTAAATTAATTATGAAAAGAAAGTCAATTAATTCTAAAAAGAATCTTGATTAGTATCCAAAATGATGAAAGAAGAGTGCAGATAAAATTTTAAATTGTTTAAGAATCTTTTAAGTAATAGATCATAAGTAGAGTGCACGAAAAAATCATTGACTTATGATGTATAAAGTGATTTGAGGGCAAATTAAAATAATAGTTATTATCAAACAGTATCTATGTTGTATGCACGACAGCACCAAATTTGTGCTTATCTAATTATTTCCTACTCTTCTGCTCACAGCACAGACAGAAGATTATCTAGAAGATACTTTTAATCTATAGGTTCACATACACTGTTCTACTTTGGAACAGTGTTTTTTCTAATGTTTCTAAATTATAATACATTTCTTTAAGATTTTGATGAAAGCTATATATTCTTTCTCTCTATAAAATATATATATCCATATTATTGTAGACAAACAAGATTCTCCCGTGAGGCACTCTCCCTTCTTGCTTAGGAATGGAACTCCCAGAATAAAAACTACTTATTGTAGTTGCTGATTTAGCTAGATATGCCATGTGACTAAGTTTTGGCCAATGAGATGTAAGCATAAGTGTCATGTTCAACTTCCAGGAAGTGTTCTCAAAGGTCAGTAGCACAGCTGTCTTCCACTCCCTCCTCCAATCCATCTTTGTTGTTAGCTTGAATGCAGAAATAAATGGCGACTTGGAGTGTGAGCTGTCATTGTGGACCAGGAGAAAGAAGCCACAGCCTTGGTAGAGCAAAACAGCAAGAGAGGAGGCCTTTGGTCCATGATGGTTGTGGAACTGCCACACTTGTCCCGGATGAGTTATCTCTGGAGTTTGTGTATTTGAGAGGAAAATGAACTTATATTTTGTTAAGCCACAGTTATTTTTAGGTGTTCTATCACTCATAGCTGAATCAAATATTAGCTGATACAGGTATAAATATATACAAGTTTGCACATAATTTCAAGGGGAGGCATGGTTCATGGACCCCAAATTAAGAATATCATTTTAGAAATATATATGATACGACAATAACCACTTAATGTTTATACTCTCTAATTAACAAAATTGTTTTCGTATCCATTATCTTTCTCAATCTTCACAATCATCTGTGAAGTAAATATTGTTTTTAATCCCATTTATTGATTAAAAATAAAGCATGATTCCAAATCCCGAGCTCTTATCACTATTCCAATGATTGTAGCACATGTACAGATATCTCTTACTTTTGTAAAAGAAAAAAAGATTATTAAAAACATGTAAGAAAGGCAAATGTACACAACTTAAGTGTAAGAATTATATTCTAAAAGGGGGATTCTATTCCCATATAACTAAAAAACTTTCAGATAGTATAAAGTTCTTGATGATATTAAAATTATTTCTACTTTTTTATGCCAGATAGTGATATAATTTGCACATGATTATTTAAAATATGAAAGGCAAAAAACATTTTTGTTTAATGTGCAATACTTCATTACCACCAGCACCTCCACCATCCTTTCTTCCCATGACAGATCCTACCCCCAGTGGTATATAACCTAACGCGGGCTAACTCAAGTGCTCCCACACTTTATAACCGGAGCTGGTGGGATAAACTTTCTTTTCTAGTGGATGATATGAGTCCAGGATCTCAGATACTTAAAGAAAACTTCATGTGTAATATATCGTCACCCACACATAAGAAGAGGCCCAGACAAGAGACGGAGATGGAGAGAGAAAGGGTACCATTAGCAATCCAGGTCCTGGATTTAGTTCCTGAGATGTCTAAGGGTACCTGGCTTCTGTATTCTTTGATGGGATTGAGTCTCCTAATAAAACCATCATCTGTGGGTTCTACAACCATGAATTCAAACTATTGTGGATCAAAAACATTTTTTAAAAAATTGTGTCTATACTGAACATGTGCACACATTTTTCCTTGTCATTTATTCCCTAAATAACACAGTACAACTATAGCATTTGATAATACTAAGTATTATAAGTAATCTAGAGATGGCACATACTTTTACATGGGAGGGTGTACATAAGTTATATGTAAATACTATGCCATTTTATATAAAGGACTTGAGCATCAGTGGATTTTGGTATCCATGGGAGTTCTTGGAACCAATGCCATGGGATGACTATATGTGTTATTTTTCCCTCTGGAAATGCATAAATCTTTAAAAAAACTTTTCACTTTCTATTATTTGGATAAAGCTAATTTTGTGAGTCTAATAAGTTTGATCTGATCCCTATAATTGACCTGAACCATGTGTAGCCCCCAGCAGTGAATACTATCTGAATGAGGCCAGCATACCAAGCATTCCAAACCCTGCTCCCCCTCTGAACACTGCATTTGGAGTGTCCCTCTGAAAATGAAATCAAGATGCTGAAAAGAAAAGGTAGAAGACATTATTCTCCTGCCAAAAGATTTGTAGAAACGAGTAGTCAAAATGACATACAGGCATACCTCGGAGATATTGTGGGTTCAGTTCCAGAACACTGCAATACAGTGAATATGATGATAAAGTGAGTCACATAAATTTTTTGGTTTCCCAGTACATATTAAAGTTATGTTTATACTATACTGTAATCTATTAAGTGTGCGATAGCTTTGTGTCTAAAGAACAATGTATATGCCTTAATTAAAAATGCTTTATTGCTAAAACATGCTAACCATAATCTGAGCCTTCAGCAAGTTGTAATCTTTTTGCTGGTGGAGGGTCTTGCCTCCATGTTGATGGCTGCTGACTGATCAGGGTGGCGGTTGCTGAAGTTGGGGCGGCTGTGCCAATTTCTTAAAGTAAGACAACAATGAAGTTTGCCTCATTGACTGACCCTTCCTTTCATGAAAGATTTCTCTACAGCATGTGAGCTACTGCATTTTACCAATGGTAAAACTTTTTTCAAAATTGGAATCAATCCTCTCAAACCCTGCCACTGCTTTAGCAATTAAGTTTCTGTAATATTCTAAATCCTTTATTGTCATTTCAACAATGTTCACAGCGTTGCAACCAGAAGTAGATTCCATCTTAAGAAAGCACTTTATTTGCTCATCCATAAGAAGCTTATCTGTGCAAGTTTTATGAGATTGCAGCAATTCAGTCACATCTTCAGGCTCTACTTCTGGTTCTGATTCTCTTGCCATTTCTACCACATATGCAGTTACTTCCTCCACGGACGTCCTAAAGTCTTCAAAGTCATCCATGAAGATTGGCATCAACTTCTTCCAAACTCCTGTTAAAGTTGATATTTTGAACTCCTCTCATGAATCATGAATGTTTTTAGTTTCAATGGCATCTAGAAGGGTGAATCCTTTAAAGAAGGTTTTCCATTTACTTTGCCCAGATCTATCAGAAGAATCAGCATCTATGGTAGCTATAGTCGTACAAAATATATTTTTTTAAAGAAGAAGACAAAAAAGTTGAAATTAGTCCTTGATCCATGGGCTGCAGAGTGGATGTTGTGTTAGCAGGCAGGAAAACAACATTCATCTCCTTGTACATCTCCACCAGAGCTCTTGGGTGACCAGGTGTGTTGTCAATGAGCAGTAAGACTCTGAAAATAATCTTTGCTTCTGAGCAGT
>RJWJ010015909.1:0-35568 GCA_004363605.1 Indri indri
TAGAAGAAAGGTTATTTAAAGAAGTAATAGTTGAAAACTTTCCAAACCATGGGAGAGAAATGGACATCCAGATTAATCTCTGGATCAAGTCTCAAAGGACTTCAAGTATGTCCAAACCGAAGAACACTAAAACAAGACATATTATAATCAAATTGTCAAAAGTCAAGGACAAAGAGTTTTGAAGGCAGCAAGAATTAAGAGACTTGAGTAAGAGGGAACACCCATAAGACTGTCAGTGGATTTCTCAGCAAAAGACATTTCAGGCCAAGAAAGAGTGGGATGATATATTCATAATACTCAAGGAAAAAAACTGCCTATCATGAATACTATACTCAGCAAAATCATCCTTTAAAAATGAAGGAAAGATAGTCTTTCCCAGACAAACAAAAACTGAGGGAGTTTGTCACTATTAGATCTGCCTTAAAATAAATGCTTAAGGAAGTTCTTCAAATTGGAAGGAAAACATGCCAAACAGCAATGTGAAAGCAGATGAAAACATAAATCTGACTGTTAAGGGTAAATAAGTAGACAAATTATTCCAGTTACCTTTTTCAGCTTCAATAGGATAGAGCCAGAAATCAGTAACATCAAGAAAATGGGAAAATTTGCAAATATGTAGAAACTAAACACACTCTTGAACAAGTATTGGGTCAAAGAGGAAACCAAAGGAGAATTTTAAAAGTTATCTCGAGATACCCCAAAACAAAAATACTACATGATAAAACTTACAGAATGGAGTAAAAGCAGTACAAGGGGAGAATTATGTAGCAATAAATGTCTGTGTTATAAAATAAGAAAGATTTCAAATAAACAACCTAACTTTACACCTCAAGGAAGTGGCCAAAGAAGAAAAAGTTAGCAGAAGGATGGAAATAATAAAGTTTATTGTAGAAATAAATTAGAGTATAGAAAAAAATGGAAAAAATCAACAAAATTAAGATTCCATTTTTTTGAAAAGATAAACAAGACCAACAAATCCTTAGCTAAACTAAGTAAGAAAAAAAGAGAAGACTCACATAAAATCAGAACTGAAACAGAAAGACACTATAGTGGGTGCCTCAGAAATAAAGGCCATGAGACTTATGAACAATTATATGCCAGTAAATTTTATAACCTAGAAAAAATGGATAAATTCTTAGAAACAAGCTGTAACACACCAAACCTGAATGAAGAAGAAATTGAAAGCCTGAACAGATCAATAATAAATAAGGAGATTGTATCAGTAATCAAATACCTCCCAGGAAAGACATGTCCAGGACCCTATGACTTTATGGGTGAATTATACCAAACATTTAAAGAAGAATTAATACCAATCCTTCTCAAACTCTCTGAAAAATGGCAGAGGATACATTTTAAAACTCATTTTATAAAGCTAGCATTTCCCTGATACCAAAGCCAGGCAAAGACACCACAAGAAAAGAAAATTAATGGGCAGATGTGTCTGTGGCCTGGCACAATGGCTCCCACTTATTGGGAGGATGAAGTGGGAGTATCACTTATGGCCAGGAGTTCAAGTCCAGCCTGGGTAAAATAGCAAGACACTGTTTCTACAAAAAATAAAGAAATTACATGGTGATGCATGCCTGTAGTCAGTTCCTAGCTACTCTGGAAGCTGAGCCAGGAGGATTGCTTGAGCCCAGGAGTTAGAGGTTGCAGTGAGCTATGATCGTGCCACTGCACCCCAGATTGGACAACAGAGTGAGACCTTGTCTCAAACGAAAGGAAAAGAAAAAGAAAGAAAACTGTAGGCTGATACCGCTGATGACCATAGATGCAAAAATCCTCAATAAAATGCTAGCAATCTGATTCAGTAGCATATTAAAATGATGACGGACCATAACTAAGTGGGATTTATCCCTGGAATACAAGGATGTTTCAACATATACAAATCAATCTATGTAATACAGCACATTAGTAAAATGAAAGAAAAAAGCCACATGATTATTTTAGTAAACACAGCAAAAACAGTTGACAATGCTACATGCATAGATGAGTGGGGTTGCATCAAACTGAAAAGCTTTTGCACAGCCAAGGAAACAATTACCAGAGTAAAAAGAAACCTATGTAATGGGAGAAAATATTTGCAAATATATATGTGTGTATGTACATATATATGGCTTGCGCTATATATATGCTTATATGGCTTGCAAATATATAGATAGAGATAAATAAACCCAAAATTTATAGGAAACTCATACAACTCAATGGAAAAAAAACCCAAATAATCTGATTTAAAAATGGGCAGAGGATGCCTTTATATACTGTTGTGGAAATATAAATCGATACAACTGTTATGAAAAACAGTATGGAGATACCTCAATAAATTAAAAATATACCTATGATTCAACAATTTTGCCTCTGGTTATATATCCAAAGAAAATCAGTATGTCAAAGATATATTTGCACTCTCATATTCATTGCAACATTATTCACAATAGCCAGGATATGGAAATAACCTAAATGCCCACAACAGATGAATGGATTAAAATGTTATATGTATATATAATATATATTATATATAATATTATATAATTGAATATTATTCAGCCTTAAAAAGTAAGAAAATCTTGACATTTGCAAATACATGGATGAACCCGGAGGACCTTATGCTAATGGAAATAATCGAGACACAGAAAGGCAACTACTGCATGATCTGACTTATATATGGAATCTAAAATAGTCAAGCTCATAGAAATAGAGAATAGAATAGTGGTTCCCTGGGGCTGCAGAGAGGGGGAAATGGGGAGATGTTAGTCAGAGGGTCCAAAGTTTCAGTTATGCAGGATAAATCAGTTCTGGCGACCTAATTATAGCAATGTGATTACAGTTAACAATACAATACTGTATTGCATACTTTGAAATTTGCTAAGAGGGTAAATCTTAAGTGTTCTTACCACACATAAAAAAGTGATAGCCATGTGAGGTATTGGATATGTTGAATAACTTGATTGTGACAATTATTTCACATCATATATATATGTGTGTGTGTATATATAACATTGAGGTATATACCTTAAATGTATATAATTTTTATTTGTCCATTTTTTATTTGTTCAATAAAGGTGGAAAAGCGAGAAGACAGATCATGAAGCAGTTGTAATCCTTGCTAATCATCAATTCCACAGGTCATAAAAAGTCATTTTGAAAATTTTAAGACAAAGGAAACAACCAAAAGTTGTGTTTTAAAGATACTCTGACTGCATGGGTTGGGATAGACCAAGATGAGGAGTAAGATGATAAGAGGAAGGCCAGTTAGATGGTGCAGGTGTGTGGAGTGAGCTGGATTAGAGTGACAGCAGGAAAGGTAGAGAAGAATGAATCATTTAACAGGCTTTGGAAGGTTTATCAACAAGATGCAGATGTTCTGTTTCGTTAGTGAAGGAATGAGAAATGGTAATAATAATAATGGTAAAACAAGTTTCAGGGATAAGAAAATGAAATCATCTTGAGTTTTTTAGCACTTTGATCCAGTTTACTTAATAAATAAGAGCAAACTTTATGCGTGTCTAGAAAAAGTAAGAACAGCAAATTGTCAACTGTATTTACCTGTTCATTCATTCATCTGATAAATGAATGATGTAGCAGCTACTTATGTGCCAAGCACTGATCTAGGTGCTTGAGATACGTTAGAGCAACAAAACAGAAAAAAGAATCTTGACTTTGTGAAGTGTATCTTCCAGTGGGAGAAGGAGGTTGACAGTTCATTTTCACTTTTCCTTCTACATCTTTCTGTTTGATTTTTTTTTCTTCAAAGAGCGTATGTTTGTACATTACTTAAAAAAAAAATTTGTTTGGAAATAATTTAAGACCTATGGAAAGGTTATAAGAATAAAAACAGCACAAAAAATATTTTTCCCTGATTTACCTATTCTTAACATTCTATTTGTTCTCTTGTATGCCCTCTTTTTCTCTCATAATATATATAAGAGAATTCATCCCCCTCATTTTATATCTGCCTGATGTTCTAATGTATCCTCATAATTAGATTCAGGTTCTTCATTCTTGGTTGAAATACTACATAGATCATATTATCTCCTAAGGGTTTCATATATGGAGACACAAGATGTCCATCTGTCGTCCTTCATTACCAGTGGTAATTTTCTGCACCTGTCCAATGTTTTGTTCAGTTTCTCCGTTATGTTACTGTTTTTCCTTTTCTTTGCAACTAATAAGAACAAATTTTAAGATCATGAAAATATCCTACTTCTCATCAAAATTTCTCCCTTTATTTAACATCTATTCATCATGATTCTTGCCTGATCTAATCTTCACTATGATAGTTGCAAAATGATGATTTTCCAACTTCAGTATTTCCTCCACATTTACTAGTCAGCATTGACATTCTCCTGTGAGCAGAAACTCTCCCTTCTTCCTTGTCTGTCTGTTTATTATCAATATGGAATCATGATTTTCTCTTTTTCAAATGTTTATAGTTTATTTTCATACATGCTTATTTTGGTGCACAAGTGGTCCCAGATGTGATCAGTGGAGCTTCTTTAGAATGACTCCTGTCCCTTATAACTTGCTCCCATTTTTTGAGTACCTCCTTATTTTTTGGCCTAAAAAAGAATGTTCTAGACTCATATTGCATGCAGCCATGAAATCAATGATTTCTCCGTAGGGCCCTGGTTCCTTTGAGTGGGCATTAGGTAAACTCTTTGCAAACTGGGTGCCTTTGTTTCTGGGCCTTGCAGTTGATGTCTGTGAAATGTATGCATATATGCACTTGTATTCATATGTTCACATATGTATGTATACATGCATATTTATATATTGTTACGTCACACCTTACATTCCATTTTATCCCTACTGGGTTCTTTCTTCCTTCTTCCTTTTCATAATTATATTGTCCTTCTATAAAGAGATTCCTGGTTTCCAACAACATCAACACTTTTACTCATTTGCTCAATCTTATAATAAAACTAAAATAGTTTCTGAAGTGCTTTGCCTATTAAACAATTGTTTTGTTTAATAAACAAACCTACAAAGATTTTATGAATGTTTGTAGTTTTTTTCTCACAACTCTATCCTGTCCAAGACTGAGGGTATATGGTCATATACTGTGTTCATAAGTAATTGGGCTTAGTTCTTTTCCTCCCCTCTTCACTGTGCTGATGGTAGTCATTTGAACTGAATTCATTTTAGTTTATTTTCTGTTTTAAATTTCCCCTCCCCTTCCCATTTTTATTGTTTTAATCTGAAAAACACTAACATGTTTCTAAAAGTTAATCCTATACATGAAATTTAAACACACACATTCATGCACACATTCCGAAAAGTACCAGTCTCTCTTGTATACTCCATTCTCGTCACCTTACCCTTTTTAGACAATCAACTTCATTATTTTCTGGATTATCCTCCTTGCAGTTCTTTTGGTAAAAGTTGACAGAAATATGTATGTCTTATGTTTCCCTCCCTTATTTCTTACACAAGAGGTAGGATACTATCTAGGCTTTCTTATACTTTTTTGTCGAACTTAATATTTCCTTTAAGTTATGCCATGCAAGTTCATAGAGATTTTTTTTATTTTTTATAGCTGCATAGTACTTTATGGTGGCTATACTATAATAACCATGGTTTATTCAATCACATGTGGTTTAACATTTAGTGGTTTTCAGTTAGTTTGTAATTACAAATAATACTGCAATGAATAACCTTATGCATATGTATTTTTGTATTTTTGGAGAGGTATTTTCAGGGTAAATTCCTGGGACTGCTATTATGGGTCAAATAGTGTGAAGTCACATTAGGAATTAGAAGAGCCTATAAAATGATGTCTGAGTGGACAGAGCAAAGTGAATGGATTCATTCTTTTACTGAAAGCAAAGATTAACTCTCTGCCGTGTGTGTATACACACACATAGACACACACACGTAATATATGTATGTATATAGTTTGCATTTTTGTAGTGGCTTTGTTACGTTTTGATATTAGAGTTTTGCAGTTCTCTTAAATTGTGCTGAAAGTGATTTCTTTGCATCCATGTTTTTAAAAAGTTTGTATAAAACTGGTCTTATTTCTACCTTGAATATTTGGTAGAATTCATGAGTGAAACCATCAGGGGAATAGACTTTTTTTGATGGAAATACTTTTGGTAACAAATTCAATTACTTTAATAGATGAAGGGTTCTTCAGATTTTCTGGGTTTTGTGCCATTGATAAATTTTTTTTTTAAGAAATTTGTTCATAAGATACTGGATTTTAGTAAAACTATTAAAGTGGTGAATTTTGTGAATAATTTTCACATAATTGCTTTTCTTGTGATCATTTACATACTTAAATGTAAGCTCGTGTGTATGTATGGTATACATACAATTATATATATTTGATATATATTATTTATATACTAGAAAAATATTAGAGTTGCTCAAAAATGCTATTTAATAACAAAAGCTATATATTTAATTGTGTCTGACAAATGAAAAACATTCAGAAGCAGTATTTCCTGTTACTAGTTGTATTTTCTGTTACTAGTTATTCTGTTGCTTTCTTTTATCTGTAATGTTTTCCCATTTTAGTCTTTCTCGCTATATTGCTTATTGCTTCTCTTTGGATTCCATTGATGCTCAAAATCATGCCTTCTAATAGCTACATTATTTCTTTTAAAAGATACAGGATAAATAGAGGGTTGAGAAATGTGGCATTCTTTTGTTGTTGTTGTTATTGTTATAAATAACTCTACTTTCTATTGCCAAGATTGCTACAAACACCCTGCAATGGATAGTGTAGGTTTTACAACCATTTTTACGGCAAAGCCTCAGGTGACTGTGGTTGCATGTGTTATATGTTGCTGTATTGATTATATTAGCCACATATTTTTGTAAAACAAAGCAAATTAAAGTCAGCTATCATAGAATATCAAGAAATATAAAACCGGTGCAGTTTGGGCTTTATCATTGAACTGAAAGGACAGTTCCTTTGCTGACTCTCTGATGATCCTGATCAGTTTTTTTTTTTTTTTAGAACTATTGAAAGTTTTATAGAAGTACTTTAAAATGTTATTGTCAATCCACCCAAACCCCAAAACGATTTAATTAATAAACCAGTTTAGTAGTAGACCTTCTTAAAGAAGGCATATTAACCTGTCTAAATAAATGTAGTAAAGTCGATTTAAGATAAGTTTTTTTCTTAACATAATGTGCCTTTTCTGAATAAAATAGCATTTGAGCCAGTTCAGAACTTTATGAAAACATCCTCAGTGTATGGTTCAGTCATCTATAAACCAATTATTTTTATTTTATTAATGAGCTGTATATATACGCCTAATATACTGTTGATTTGAATTCTGAGAGATGAGGAAACCTATAGTTCCACACATCTCCAAACTTGAAATATTATTTTTAAACTGATGATTTGGTCCAGCTTTCACTTTTGAAGTAAATATTTTATTTGAAATTACTTACATCACATCTCAGATACTTAAACTTTTTTAACAATAAGTTCTTTGCTTTGCTTCTATTCTTATTCACTTCTCTCTTACAATTCTTCCCCTAAATTTAACTCTTTTATTGTGTAAAAATTAGCAAAGAACCTATATACTAGGGTAGATAATATTTAAATAACTAATAGCCAAGGCAGAAAAGAATATCTGAGTAAGCGGTGCAGGCTCTCATAGAAAGGAGTAATTATTTCTGGCCTGGGCAGAATGGGGTAGCAGAACTACAATAGAAGTGATTGTAACAGCTGCTCGTTAGTAAATACCTACTGTAGTGCAGCGTGTATCAGACACTATGCCTAGCTCTTTACATGTACTACGAAATCATCAAAATCATCTTTCAGAGTAGTTCTTTTTGCTCTCATTTGAAAGATAGGAAAACTAAGTCTCAGACAGTTCAAGTAACTTAGGCTTCTCTTTCTGATGACTCTCATTCCATTTACTTAACATTGATTTATACCTATACAGAGAATGATTCTAAATTCTATTCATTGTCTTCTCTGCTACCACTTGCTATTACTCTTAGTTTTTCAAATGAAGACCCCCAAAAGACATATCAGTAGCATGATTTGTCTGCCTTTTCAACTGCAGTGCAGACTCTTATTAATCTACAGTGTAACTTTTTTAATGATTCTTGTTAGATGATCCCTTACTGATGCTTTCTTCATTGTTTAAGTTTTTCTAAAATTAGTTCTTCATTTTCCAAATTCTATCCACAAAATAACAGGAAGCAAGTCATTTCCAGAGAGACAAATGAATTTCCTTGCTTATAATTTTATAAAACTAGCTTTTTGTAGTCAGCTAAAGAGAAGGGTGTTTTTAATGTGACCTTAAATACATCAAAATATTAACAGTGATTGTTGTTGGTCATTAGGATGTGGGGTAATATTTTCACTGTTTCCACGTATTAGAATGAACCATCTGAAAATGCCAATAAATGATTTAATATAAATTTCCTAAAGGAAATGTATTATTTCGTATAATAGGATGTCACACATAGGGCCAGCTCCAGGCAGGGTATCCCAGGGCTCGTGCTCCTTTCTCCTGGGATTCTCTTGGTTCTGCTCATCTTTATGGGCTACCTCCATTCTTAGGCTGATTATAGGATCATGCAGTCCCTATAATTACAACCAGAGGGTAACTTTCAGTGGAAGTTAGGGACTAGCTCTCCAGTTACCTCTTTCTTAAGAATGAGAAAAGTTTCCCCAGAAGCCCTCCAACAGAGTTGTCTTTATTTTTATTTTTTCACATCATTGACCAGGATTAGGTTATGTGATCATTCCTGAACTAAAACCTGGGGAGGAAAATGGAAGTATAGTGATCAGCTCAGAATGATTATTTGAGGTAGAATGGATATCAAGTAGTTAACCACCATTACCACTGTATCTAGCATGTTAAACATTGAGGTTAATACAGTCAAATAGGAAAAATTTGTAAGTATGTAGAAAAAATAGCTTGAGCCACTTGCTTAATGTAACTTCTCATGAATGTATTATTGCTATTCTAATTTTGTAGAATTTGAATTTAATAGAATTAATAGAATTTAATAGAATTTAATTAGAATTTAATAGAATTTTTTGTTTGGTTACTCAATCATTTTGTACAAAGGAACTATAAAATTGAAAAATGAATCTCAGTTTTTTAACTGTTAGGTAGAATTTTCAGCTCTCTCAGGCAGAAAAACTGATGAGGAATCAGAGGCAGCATATACCAACTAAAAATTACCTTCATTTTTCTGAAAGAAAAATGTTGGAGACAAATATTCAGAACTAGTATCAAAAACACCAGTTTAGAACAGTGCTTTACAGCTCAAAACAACAAATGGAAAAAATACCTTCTTACTATTGTTTTTTAAAATGTTCTTTTAAAAAATTTAAATTATTTTACAGTTATTTTTAAATTATTATTTTATAATAATGTAAACTAGAGGACATTTTGATAATCCCTTAGTGACAGTTTCTAAAAGCTAGTATTTCTGTAACTTCAAGGCTGGTCTAGTAATTTCTGCCAAGTTTGTAATTTAAAAGCCTTAAATTTGCTTTTGGGCTATGTCTATTCTGCTTCATTAAATTTTATATTATAGTGTAAGCGTTCATTACATTTTGTACTCATGTGTTACTTGGCCATAAAATATTTTCTTGTTATTAACATCAGTATATCAGAATCAGATAGCAGCTTTGATAGCCAGAAACCCTCATTAAGAAGATCTTATTCAAACAGTTATCAATTTGAAAATAGTATAGTTCTAATTTCTGAAACACTGCCTTAATTGTTGGGTATAACATATTATCAGAATAAACACTAAAGTTAGTCAAATAGAATAAAAGAATGTGCTAAAGTACTAATGTTTATTTTAGAAAGAAATTTATGTTTTAATTTGTCCAGTGGTGTGTTACTAATTAGGATAGTTTGTACATTATTTATTCTTTTGAATGGAACTATGCTGTGTTTATCATTACTTAAAAAGTTAGCAAAAGAGAACTTTCACATAGGTTTTTTCTGTATGTTTTTCCTGTGGACATTGCGCCTCAGGAGAAAATTTGCCTTGCTCCATTAATAATTATACATCACAATGTACTAATTTGATAGCCACTAGCCATAAGTGACTTTTGAGTCTTTGGAATGTTGCAGTGATACTGAAGAACTGAATTTTTAATTTTATGTAATTTTAACTAATTGCAATTTTAATTTTAATTGCCAAATGTGGCTAGTAGCTATTGTGCTAGCACAGATCTAGAGTAAGTGTTTGATTGATCTAGTTTAAACTAATTCTATTAAATGAATGTCCTTGTAGAACAGTTGAGCCACAAGTTTCTACTTACATAGCAGTTGATTCATCTAACAAAATGCTGCTTTGGTTCCAGATTTACATTCTACTGATTGTTTGATTATAGAATCTTTTTTTTCTATTTTAAAAAATGTATTATTTATATTATTTTTGATTGAAAAACCATAATTATATACATTTATGGGATACAAGTGATGTTTTGATATATGTATAAAAAGTAGAATGATTAAATCAACTAATTAACATATTCATTGCCTCACTTATCTTTTTTTTTTTCCTTTTTTTTTTATTTCGGCATATTATGGGGGTATAGATGTTTAGGTTACGTATGTTGCTCTTGCCCCCACTCCCCCCGCCAAGTCCGAGTGTCATGCGTGTCCATCCCCCGGATGGTGTGCATTGCACTCTTTGTGTATGTATATACCCGTCCCCTCCTCTCCCCTCCCCCCTGCCCGACATCCAATAAATGTTATTCTTATATGTGCACTTATGTGTTGATCAGTTAATACCAATTTGATGGTAAGTACATGTGGTGCTTGTTTTTCCATTCTTGAGATACTTCACTTAGTAGATGTGTTCCAGCTCTATCCAGGAGAATATAAGAAGTACTGTATCGCCATTGTTTCTTAAAGCTGAATAGTAGTACTCCATGATATACTATACCACATTTTATTAATCTACTCATGTATTGATGGACACTTGGGTTGTTTCCACATCTTAACAATTGTGAATTGTGCTGCTATAAACATTCGGGTGCAGGTGTCTTTAATCATGAGACATTTGAGATTTATTCTCTTAATTATTTTGAAATATACATTATTGGCCATATTGACCCTGCTGTTCAATAGATCTCAAAACCTCTTGCTCTTGTCTGTGTGAAACCTTTCATCAGCAACTCCTCATTCCTTCAATCCCCAACCCCCAGCCTCTGGTGGCCATCATTTTACTCTCTACCTCTTATTAGATTCTACACATAAGATCATGCTGTATTAGTCTTTCTTTAGTTTGTCTGTCTCTCTTTCTTTCTTTTTTTGATTGCAGAATCTTTAAGGTATGTAATGGGATGGATGGACATGGACATGGGAGGAGAACGTAACCAACCATATGGTCACTTTATATAGATTGGGTTGCAGGACAGCATGGGAACCAGAACCTCAAGTGTATGGATGGGAAAAGTCTTAAACATGCTTATTAAGGCATTAACCTTTCCAGGCACTCTCAGATATAATGTTCGTTATCTAAAATCTAAAGACATTATATCTTATTTAAAAGGACCTAGGAGGAAAAAAAAAAAAAAAAAAAAAACCTCCAGGAGTCTAATATTTGCAAACTTACTTAAATGAACAAACACTAACAATACTCTTGACTGCACTAGAATAGTTTTTCTATTCAAATTTGATTTGGATCTATATCCATTTTGATATTTTAAGTTTTTCTGGATTAGCTTTTAAGCTATCCTTAAAATAATGTATTTTTAAAAAATTGTATCACTGTATGATGTATACAGAATTCTTGGAAAATAGTCAAGGTGAGTTTTCCATGAAATTTATTCATAACTATATGCTTGCTTTGCCACATAGCAAAACACAATGATTTGGGGGAGTAGGGTAGGAAAATGGTCTTTTACTACAAGTAATAGTAAACCCAGCATTACAGAGACCTGAAAGGTTTTCTCATGGCATGAGAACTCTGTAGTGGTTGGCTCCTGGTATTAATTCAATGGCCTTTTGATTACAGATTCTATATCTGTACAGTTTTCTCAAAACTTTCCTTATGTTTGTCTTACTCTTGTTATATGGCTGCTATAGTTTCCACCATCACATCTGCGTTTTAGGCAACAAGAGGTTGGAAGGCAAGAACCTATGCCACATCTGCCTCTTTATCAGAAAATCAAACTTTCTCAGAACTTTCCCCTCCCAACAGACCTTGCCACCCTTTTGCTCATTGGGAAAAAAAAAATCAACATTTTTATTAGCAAACAAAAAGGAGAAAAGAAGAGATGTTTAATAGGTAACTTATAGTATGTCACTATTTGACTATTCCAAATATATTTTAAAGGCCAAATTTGGCCATTGATGAAAATGAAATATTTGAGACTGGGGGGCGGGGGGTCACTGTCTGAAGGCATAGATTCTAAGGAATTATTATTTGTGATTAGCAGCTTTGTAGAGAAGTAAGAGATATCCAGGACAATAGGAGCAGAGGATAGAGCATAGAGCATACTAGTAGTGTGTCTGGGTTGTTGTTTGTTTATTTGTTTTTAGAAGGAATAAGAATCCATTGCCATAACCAGAGTAGCTTTTTTGTAGTATAGTGGGAATTCTGTAAATAACAGAAAATTGAGCATTTGACATCTGTTCTATTCTTTAGATTTCAGTGAATGCATGTGCATCCCCCAGACAGTGTGCACCGCACCCATTACATGTGAATACACCCATCTCCTCCGCGCTCCCACCCTCTGCAAAGATGTAGAAACAACCCAAGTGCCCATCAATACATGAGTGGATTAATAAAATGCGGTGTGTGTGTGTGTGTGTGTGTGTGTGCGTGTGTGTGTGTGTACCATGGATTACTACTCAGCCACAAAAAACAGTGGTGACCTAACACCTCTTCCATTATCCTTTGCTTTCTTTTCCTTCTCTTGCCTTCCCTTCCCTCCCTTCCCTTCTCCTTATTTCTTTTTTTCTTTCTTTCTTTATTCTTGGTCACCATCATCCTACCCAGTATCAAGCAATATTCTTAACAGTTAATAAAACTCAATATATGTTTGGTGATTAAATGAATAAAGGTAATTTTAAAAATATTTTTAACTATTAACTTTATTAAGTATTAAACTTAGTAGCATACATAGCCCAATATGTTAAATATCAATTTTAATTACATTGGAAGCCATCAAAGCATTAAATGTTGTAGTTACCCCTTTTTTTTATCACATGAGACTACATTTATAGATTTATGTGTACCGGTTGTACATATCACTACCATAGAATGTAGTTGACCAAAGATGTGACATTCTTAATTTTTCTACATCTTACATTCTAATGGTGAAAAACGTGAACTTTCTAGTCTCAGTTAGTTCAGTTATTTCCAGCTTAAACTTTGTCAATTCAGGATTTAAATATCATTAATAAAAGATTCTACCCCTTTTTTCCCTCTCTCTTTATTCTAAATTGATCTAAGTTATGTGGAGACTTACACCATTATTCATTTAGTCTAAGACATTATTAATTTAAAGCAGACCATTAAGAACAAAAAAAATAGCTGCCAATTTAATTATGAAATAATGTAATATTTTTAAGTTTCTCACAAGAATCATGCACACTAGGGGTAGAGGGGTTGGGGGTGGGTAAACTCACAACTAATGGACGCAGTGAGCATTGTGGGGGGGAAGGGCACGTCGCAAATCATGGTTGGGATGTGGCAAAGTCATAACATGTAACCAAAATGTTTATACCCCCATAATTTCCTTAAATAAATAAAAAAAAAAAAAAAGAATCACACACACTAGCCTCTTGGTACTTTTACAACATGCTTCCCTTCTGAAGAATTTGTCAACTTCTGCTTTCAGTTGCATTGATTGGTATGTAACAGTTTCTCAAAACAGAAACCAGTGGAGTTTGTTTATCTGGGGTATCTTCCAATCTCAAGAGACATGTTTGTTTCTTGGCAAGAATATATGGAATTCATGCCATTGTTCAGTGATAAATATTTGCTTCAATAATATTAAATTATAACTTGCTATTCTCTTTCATGTCTTTTTACGTGTACTATAACGTTGGCTTCAGTGGTAATTCATAATATAATCTTTTTAAATGTATTTTATAGATCATTAAATTCATTCTTTATAAAACCAACAATGCATGTAATTCAGTTGAGGTGACAACAATACAAAGAGCTTTGAGTAGCATATATAGGCAATGGCAACTATGTAAGAACTTAACCACCTGACAGCTGTTGTAAGATGCCATCAATTTTAAGATGCATCTCAATCTCAGAGATGTTAAAATATGAAATATGTGTGCCTTATAAACTATGAAATACAGTACTTTTCATAGGAGAGGGTACACTTGCAGTCCTCTGTCTTCGTGGGCCACAGCTGAGGCATGGCATGTCCTGCTTGGTTTTGGGGCCTCAGCCTGTATCTCTGCCGTTTTTGCCAAAATAGCCTCCTGTTAACAGACCGTACAGATTATACTGTGTACTTCTGGTTCTATCTCCAAGTTTCTTTAAGTCCGCCAACCTTCTGCAACTTGTTTATCACTTCTCAGGGAAGTAGGAACTCTTACTTATTTTTCCCATGCCATGTTAATGCTCCACATTTTTTCATATGGGATTTTTGACAATATGCAAATGACTTAGAGATAGTAGCGTAGGATGTTTCACTGAGGAAGTGATATTTGAGTTGCAGTTATTTTTTAAAAAGATTTAAGATAATCAAATAAGAGCCTATGAATGGGGAGAAAGTTGCATTTCAGTGTCAAAAGCATGAACCATGGGATGGCCCTATTCTCCAAGAATGTGTGCATGCTGTGAGCTTCTGTGGAATACAGAATATGTGGTGAGGTCATGGAAATTCTGTCAGTTGGAGGCAAATCAGGAAGGTCCCATTACAAAATACTAAGGATTTGGATTTAATCAGTTGTGAAAATGTTCATGGGTTATTAAATGCTTCTGAGTGAAGGAGTGTTACTGTCATATTTATGTTCTAGTAGATGATGCTGGGTACCTTGTGAGAGGTGAATTAGAGTTTGGAAAAAAACTAAGGTCCAATATTTTGAGGCTGTTTCAGTTGTCAGGTGGCAGGTGTCAAAGTAGGGGCAGAGACTAGGAGTGGAAAGAATTGAAAAACCTTGACAAGATAATAGTACTTAGCAATACTCAGGACATAAAAAGTAGTCAGAGGTGACCTCACTGCTCCCACTGGAATGGTGGCTAGTGGATAACATTATGATTACCTGAGTTAAGAGGATAGTGAGAGAGGCCACATTTAAGTCTGGAAGATGATGGGCTTGATTCTTCATGGGCTAAAAATATGTCCTGTGGGGCATATAGATAAAGAGTATCTTCTTCAGTATTAAATTTGGTCTGTGGTTTAGTCATGCCAGGGAGGGATTGTGGAATGGTGATTTCACGTAGAATGTAGTAGGAGATGAACAGGATGAAAACATCCAGGATAGGATTGTGAGGAAATCTTCACTCAAGGAATGAAATACTCTAAATGAGAGAACTGGTCAGACAGTCTTATAAAGAAGTTCGAGAAAATTTTGGAAATGATATATTAATAATATGATAGGTTCTAATAGGCAGTTCTGCTTATTCACATATTTTGCGAAGTTAACTTTAAGTGTCAAAATACCTTTGTGAAGCCATACCTTAAAAGTTTCTTCATATGCTAAGTACTTCTCTATTAGAAAACTCGTGGTGCTATTTGATGTTCCTTAGGTTGTCATAAGTCATCCAAGTTCACAAGGCTGTTTATTGATAGAGTTTAGATTAGGTTTTAGTCATTTTATGTTTTTCCCCTAATATATGAAAGTGAAATTTTGATTTTACAGATTAATTTTTATATAATCCACAAGTTCATTATCAAAATGAGCATGTTTCAAGCATTAAAAAGGCAAGTGTCATGTAAAATGAAGTCTACGTGTTATATTGTCATCATTTTTTAATAACTTACAATACCTTTTTTAAAAGCTTAAATTTACTCTCCAAGTAAAAATATATTAGAACCTCATTAGCTAATACTAATCATTTAGAGACCTTTTATAGATTGCTGTCTAAAGATTCTGATAAAACAGGATGAAAAAGAGCATTACTCATTTTCAGACATATTTCCAATAAAGTTCTAAATGTTACTGATGATTATAAAGGAAGATTTATTAAATTTGTAAAATATGCATACCTTTGTCTATTCTTTTGGTTTGAGTAAATGCTTTGGATTGTGATGGTTGTTATTAGAAGTTTCTTGGAAACCAAAATTTGGATTAAGTAATAGAAAAACAAGTTGTATAATTAGAATTAAGATCTATAAAATGTATGTGATAAAAATGTAGCTTTATATTATCATAAACTAGTCAATAAGAGAAAAATTTGGCAAATTTACCCCATTGTATGTGTGTATTGAAAACTTTGCCTTCTGTATGGATAATTTTTGTTACTATATCATAAATATCCAAAGCTTTTACTGTTTTCTAAAATATACTTCCATGCCCATAGCTTTAAGGAATCTTCATTTCTGAAGGCTTAGAAACAGGATCAGTTAAAGAGTTGCATTTATGGAAACTATAGAAATGAATAACTATACAAATGAAATGAACAACATGGGGGTTAGGTGTATGACCCCCCATGCAGTAAAAAATCCATATGTAACTTTTGGACTCCCCCAAAACAACTACTAATAGCCTACGTTAACTGGAATCCTTACCAATAACAACAGTCAATTAACACATATTTTGTTGAGTAGGCTGGGGAGGAAAAAAAGGAGGGGTAGATGTTGTCTCAGGGGCAGACAGACTCTTGCACAGAGGCAAACGAGGTGGAGGAGATGAAAGGGGAGGCAGGAGAGGCAGTCACATTTGGTGTCACTTCACAGAAATATATCTGACGTTTTGCTTTTTCATTTCTCTAAAAATATTTACATATTATACAATACCAGTCCTCCTTCTACCATTTGCCTTAGTTTCAGGGCCTGTATGATAGAAGGGTCAATATCATAAAGCAGTCAAAGGCAGTCTCGAATAATCAGAATCCTGCCAGATTGTTTAATGTCAATCTGTTTTCTGGTACTGCAGCTTCTGCATCTTCTTCATGGTCTGGCACTGGTTCAGACGCACTCATTTCCATCAAGTCATCTTCTGGTAATTCCTCTGGTGTGGTGTCTGTTAGCCCTTAAATTTCTCAAAGATGCATGCATATCTTGAAACCCTACAGCCCCTACCTTTTTTGCTATCTCCACAGTCTCTTTCATGATTTCCTTGATTGTCTCTGTTGTAAATCCTGGGAAGTCATGCACAACACCAGGACACAGATTTCTCCAGCAGAAATTTATTGCTTCAGGCTTGATGGCTTTCACAGTTGTTTCTGAAATGATGATGGCATCCTCAATGATGTATTCCTTCCAGACTTTCATGATGTTCTGTCTATAAGGATTCTATTTCATAGCATTGACAACCCTTTCCATAGAGTGCTGTGGGTAACGAGCCTAAAAGGCCCTTATGACCGCTGATCCAGAGGCTAAATTAGAGACATTGTGTTTGGGCAACCACTTTTCGTTGCCTTTAGTGGTCTGGGTGGCGAGGGGCATTGTCCAATATCAAAAGAAATTCCTGGCAAGGTACTTCCTGACTTCAGGGACAAGGTGTCAATGGAACCAATCCAGAAAAAGAGTTCTTATTGTCCAGGCCTCCTTGTTTTACAACCAAAAGACTAGGAGCTGGTGTTTACCTTTGTTCTTCAAAGCTCACGGGTTAGTAGCTTTATAAATAAGGGCAGTACTGATCATAAACCTGACTGCATTTGCTGTTATAAAACAGTAAAGTTGGCCAATCCCTTCCTGCTTTAAGTCCTGGTGCTTGCTTCTCATCCTTAATAATAAATATCCTTTGCGGCATTTTTTTTTTTTTTTTTTGCCGGAGCAGGGCACTTTTATCTGCATTAAAAACCTGTTCAGGTAGCTCTCCTTTCTCTTCAGTTATTTTCTTTCTGGGGACTTTGCTCCCTGTTGGTCAGCATAAACTGTTTCTCCTCTTATCTTGACATTTTTTAAGCCAGATCTCTTTCTAAAATTGTCAAACCATCCTTAGCTGGCATTAAATTCTCCCGCTTTAGATCCTTCACCTTCCTTTTGTTTTACGTGGTCATATAATGACTTCTTTTTCTTGAATCATATTAGAGTCTACAGGTATGCCTTTGTTATAGCAATCCTGCAAAAACCACATAAAAGCTGCATTTTCAATATGAAATAAAAAATTATTTTGTAAAAAATGCAAGGTTTTTGCACCTGCTGGTATAGCGGCAGTGACAGTTTCACAAATTTCCTTTTCTTTTCTTAAACAGTCCTTATGCTGAATTCATTTGTCTTAAAATGGCAGGCAACTGCCACTGTAGGTGTCAATTCAACTTTTTTTTTTTTTTTTTTTGATGTCATGACTTTCTCTACTCCTTGGGAGCACTTCCAGCATCACTAGTGGCACCTTGTATGAGTCCCATGGTGTTATTCAGGGTTTATTGTGTTGCACTAAACACAATGAAAAATATTTGAGAACCATAAGCAAGAGATTACTTTTATTGTGCTACACAATTTATTGGAGAGACAAACTGTTCACATGGAAATGATTAGTGTCACATGCATTTTAACCAAATACTCACACTTGACCTCACCCAAATAGCAACAGGAGGTAACTACAAAATTACTCCAGTAGTATAGTATATGCTAAAATTACTTTTACACAGTTATCATTTAATGCTACATCTTTACATCTGCTTACATTTCTCTCGACTGTGAATGATGCCAGGTATGGTCTATAAGCGTATGTGTAAGTTTTGATGAATCTTAACTTTTTGTAGTAGATTGTTATATATTTCATGGCAGCAAATGGTAAAATAGGTTAGTATCTATATATATTTTATGCATTCATGACATATTTAACTTTTTCTTAATTTTTTTTGTATTTTTAAGCTATGAGGTTTATCTGGAAGTTTTTTCAAATTGTTGCAAATCTCCAAAAAATTTTGCAATATATTTATTGAAAAACATCTGAGTATAGGTGGACTCTATGCAGTTCAAACTCATGTCATTCAAAGGTCAGCTGTATTCTATAATTGAGTCAACTGAAGTCATTTATGATTACTGAAGGAGGATATAACTTTATCATGACTATATCATAGTCTTTACTCACAGTAGTTATATATAAAATCCCTTTGGAAAGTTTGAATTATAATTCAAACAACATTATCTGAAATAATTAATCTAGACAAAATCATTTATTTTATTGGTGTTCTTTATTATAATTCCTTTAAATATTTTGATTATATTCTTCCTTCTTCTCTAAATCTTTCTGAATATTTTTAAATGTGTTTAAATTGATCCAGAAGGGGCACTTATATGGTATTTTTTTTTCTTGCAGATAAGAATGTGCCTTTTGATGAGAGGATTTCATCTTTCTATAGTGAAGAGCAGAGTTTCTATGTTTAAGAAAGAAGAAGCCACTGTATCAATGGGGGAGGGGTATTTAAGTTACAAACGTTATGACAAACTTTAATTTGTTGTTGAAATAAATATTGTATCATTTTGTTATATCTTTGCATAGAAGTGTTGTATTAATGGGCTCAGAGTTGTTGGGGATAAGCTGTACTATAATAGTTTACCTGTTTGAAAATTACTTTAAAGTGGTGTTTTCTGATCAGTTTTTTTTTTTTTTTTTTTTTGCTTACCACATGATTGTAAACCTTTATGTACTTATCAGTTGATGTTAATTATTTTTTGCTGTTGTCATCTTTTAAAGAACTGTAAATCCCAACAACTAACTGGTGTGTAAAAATAATTAAAATTTTCTTTTACTGAGATGTATTTCCCATTTTTGTGGGGAAAAGAAGGCAAATTTATTAATTTGTGTTGGGGTTTTTTAAATATTAATAAATGAGTTATATGAGAAACAAATGTGATTTAAAATTCTTTTAAAGTAATGCAGACAATATGTTTATAAAATAAACCTAAAGACTATAGAATTATATATTAATATGTATTTTTATATGATTTCTAGAAAAATCTGTCATAAAATGGTTATTTTAGCAACTTACATGTACAAATAAGATATCTACTTTGATTAGCTATTTCAGAAATCTGTGAATTTTAAAGCCATTTTATTTGTTTATAGTACAGTGAAATAAAAATGGCAATAACAGCGTGGTTCAAAGCCTTGATCACGTTAGGGTGTAGGAGAGTGAGGAATTAAAATAAATGCACAGTCTTTGGAGACAGACAGACCTGTATGCAGAAACTGACTTCATTATCTCTAAACAAATTATTTAACCTCATTGAGTTCAATTTTTCACATTTTAGAAGTTAGAGAACTTATAGGAAAATCACAAATTCAGTAGCTTATTGAGTCCAGGAGGTAATTTAAATGTGTGTGTCAGTCAGGATACAATAGATCATAGAGAGTTAATAGATGGTTCCCAAAGTGAGTTGCAACAAGGATTTATTTCTCACTCATGCTACATGTTTGTTATGGATTGTGATTCTGCTCTTCATTTTGTCCAGGACCAAAGCTAATGGAGGAACCTCTACCGCAAGTACTGTCTCATAATTAAACATGCAGACATGACGAACTGCATGCTAGCTTGTAAGCTTCTGCCTCAAGGTGATATATTTCAATTTCACCTACATTTTATTGGCCAAAACAAACCTTAAGGCTGCTCCACAGTTTACCAAGGCAAGGATAGATAATCCTTTAGCAAGGAAACAAATTGGAGTATTTGGTCATCCAAAATGCCAACTTTATTTTTACGTGTATGCCAACTGGCTTTCCACAATAAGTCAAGTCACCACGATATTTGTGTGTGTGTGTGTGTGTGTGTGTGTGTGCGTGTGCGCGCGCGCGTATACATATATATAAAAAATGTGTAAGCAGGGAGTAAAGTGGAAGACATTTCTTCTAAAGGAATCATCCTCTCTTCAGTTGCAACTAATAGTTACTACAGGAAAATACTTGTCTGCTGTTATTAAACCTTAGTTTTTGATTTCTAAGAGAAGCCAAGACTCCAGGTTTCTTAAAAGAAATTTCCCTCTTTTAAAATGTTATTAACATAAAACACATGTTTGGATTAAATTTAACCCAAAAGCTCACATTTTGTAATATGGGAAAATCATAGTATCTTTGAAACAGTAATAATTCATTTAATAGCTGCTATCATTTACAAGGTGGCTTTTGCTTTAAAACTAATTGGAAGTAAGAATCAAATCTACCAAAGAATAAGAATTCTAATAATTAAGGCAACCTAAAGTAGTGATCATTTTTATAAATGGACTTCAAGTTGCTTTTAAAGGGGATATTATTAAAATGTTTTGACAGTGACAGCAACTTTATTAGAAATATAGAATTTCTCTAGATGACTGTATTACAAAGGATAAGCATGCTTATTATATATCTGAAATTATATATATATATATATATATATATATATATATATATATATATATATATACCAGATGAAATGGTTAGGATTTTCACCTAAAAAGCTATATGTGCATTTTAAAATAGTGATACCTTACATGTTTTGAAAACATGTTACTATTCTCCTTTTCCATTTTATACCTCCTTTTAGCTATTTTATTGGTCATAGCATAACCTAGGAATTAGAGATCAATAGAGCTATTATAATTGAATTTTTATCTCAGGAAGAGAATAAATGGGGAGAAAGGATAGGCTTTAAAGTAATTTATAGATGTCCTATTCTTCAACTGGAAATTTCTGACCAACCGCTATGTGGGACTAGAAAATCAAGTAGCTTCTTTCTGCCCAATTTCTCTTAATTATTAGGTAAGTAACCACTGCTATGAAAACAAACCCCTGAGCTAGGTGTTCAACCTGCATCTTGTTGGCTTCTAGCTAGTTCTTGGGTTTAGTTGCTTTACCAGGGATGTAATCCATTACCCTTTATCACCTGTCCTCTCACCCTCAACCCCCGTTTTTTTTTTTTTTTTAATGTTTTCCCTTTGCTACTTCAATATGAATGGCATTCCTTTTAATTTGTTCAGTGTAGTTTTATAATTTTACCTTATTTTCTATTGTTTGTTCTCTGATTACTGCTATTAAGTGAAGCAATAAAGGAAAGTTTGTTTCTCTTATGTTGGGAGGTAAAAAAAGAACTTATAAGAAACATAAATGAAGGGACAAATGCAGTTAAATGATCCATTCCATAAACATGGGCAATTGGAGTATTTATTTCCCTAAATACCCCTCTGGCTATCCCATCACTTTCAAGGATGTCTTTTATGAATAGCTTTATATTCTGTGACTTACAAGAATCAAGTAAAAATTATTCTCAGTACAGATCTATGCTTGATTTACTAAGATAGATGTTATTTCCTTTCTTTCACACTATTAATTCTTTGCATCAGAAATTAAACATTTTAAATCCATAGTCTCCAGCGTACTTTTCCTGTCCATGCCAGTAGCATGTTGCAAGGCAGGAGGTAAAAGTGAAGAGAAGAAATTTTAGAAGGGACCCTCCCCGAAACTTTCATGTCTGGCTGGTTACAAAACTATGGATGCTGCATCTCCCATTGAAAGATCTTATTATAGATCCACAACAGACTATCTATCGCCGGGTACCTGACTCTATTTTTACATCAGATTCTAGGACATATTTTTGTATTTGCTCCTCTCTCTATTCTTGCTATACAGGAGCCTTCGGTACCCATGCCATGTCACCAGGAATAAGTTGAAATTAGGTAGTTTTTCCTCAAATAGTCTTTTTGAAGCAAAGTAAGCTAAACTTTTCTGACAGTTGTTTCTCTTAGTCTGCCAGGGTCCTTTTGGGAGCAACCTGGGCCACCTCTATTATTATTACCTAAAAAGGAGTGCAAGTTCGTTTCATCCTCCTACTCTGCTCACTCCTTTGCCTGAAGACAGTTCTTGACTTAGAGTGCAGCTTAGGCTGATTTTTTTTCTAATCTTTTATCTGCTAAGCAGGAAAGATGACAATCTTTAAACTCTAGACTTTAACTCTTATTCTTTTGTTCTACGTATTTTTCTCATCGAATCTTGAATGGATGAATATTGGTATTCATCCATGCAGGTTTCAACCTCGCTCCTTAAAATAGAACATACTTTATTATTTGTTTTTGCAACACGATAGATTATTCTTCTCAGTCAGCCTCATAAAGAAATGTATCTTTGAACCTTTCAACTGATTGCTCAGACTAATTTTCTTACTATTTTTTACACAGTACTAAGAATCAGCCAAAGTGTAGGTAGAGTAGTATCAGTGTAGTCAAGAGGTCCAGAATGTCTGCAGATTTACCTGTTTCCCAGCAGGAGACATGTGACCTTTGATTAGTTGTCCTTGGCTTGTCAGATCTGCAATACACCATACTCAGAGCTAAGGATTTAACAAATCCTGAGATCTAAAGTAAAATCAATAAGTATGGTCTTTCAGAAAAGATAAATTCTGGAACATTTCTGCTGATAATTATTTCTTTCTTGGAATGTAGCTACCCAAGCTCCAAAAGTAACCATCCCAGTTATTTGGCTTGTCTTTTCCAATGAATTTTAATATTCCATTTCAAAATATGTGAATTATTTAAAAATACATCATACTTTAATTTTTTTAACTCTGTAAGGTAAAATAGACTTTGATGGATAAGGATAAGGGTAGACTAATCAAGTTTATTTCTCAGATACACAGGGATCTGCTGCTTATTGCTTCTAATTGAGTTGCCCATCAAGGCACCGACCATTATTTCTAACAAAGGCACTACTTTGGATGTCTGCTCACAGTTTTATTTACCTTTAACTCCTTTATGCTACACGTGGTGTAAAATTATATCTGAAGCCAAAAAAACCTGTTAGCAGGAGCAATGGGATTCTTCATAGAAGTGTTTTGGAACAGGATGACTTCTATACGAAATGTGATGGTTCCTAGTCTATGGAAATATTTTAAAAATATGCGTGTGCTGGCCCCACACTCAAGGATTCATAGTATGTTATAAGGAGTGGCCTAAGCATCTGTAACAGTTGAAAAGCTCCATGAGCGATTCTCCAAAGATGGAGAACCTCTGCCAGTCTGAAGATAAATCACACTGATTTAGAGCAGAGCTTCAGAGACTATCAGATCTTGTACTGAATTCTGGCTCCAGCATTTTTTCCATCTTAGTTATCTTCAATATTTCTTTTTCCAAAGTCTACTGTTTTCCACGTATAATTAATAGTTTAGAGTAATTGAATACTGATGTGTTAAATGCTTTAGATTTGTTAATTCATTCAATCCTCACAATAACTCTTTGCGGAGAGGCGGACTACTATTCCCATTTTGCAAATAAGGATACCAAGGCTCAGAAAAATTGAAGAATTTTCCCCAAATCAAACAACTAGAAAGTAGTAAAATGGCCTTTTAAATATGAGTTCATTCACGAAATTTTTTTGTTAATGAACATTTCAGTTTGTTTCCAAAGAAAGGATAAGGTTGTTTATAAATATACATACAATAAAAAGAAAAAAAATATTCAAGAAGACAAGGAAATTGAGGCACAAGTAAACAAAAAGTAGGAAAATGAGGTCATACCATCATTTCATTGTCTCAAAGCTATGATATAAAATTCCATACACTTGTTATAAATGTGCCATAAATTTCACTCAAGAGAGAGGCAAAAGCTTTTCACTTATTGCTGGTATGGAGACCAAAATGAAAATTGTTTTCCAGGGTTCTTAAGGAGTAAATATTAATATAAGGAGATCCCTTGTATAAAGTAATGAACACTTTCCCCAACATCTTTAGAGTAATCTCAGAAAACTCTATCTTTCTTATAGTGTCTTTTAACATAGACTAATGGCATTACACTACAATATAATTCAGTAAAATTAATTTCACAGGGGAAAAAATCATTCTGTTTGTATGCAACCATCTGATGGTTTATATTAACTGAAGGTTAAATTTGAGTGCCATCTAGGACAGCCTTTCCCAAAATACAGTCTATGAAACAACCTATAAAAACAATCACTGTCTTTCCTTAGCTTCTCTGATATCCTCCTTTTTTATTTGTTTGTTTTTCTTTCTCCCCTCCTCCTTTCATTAGCAGCTCTTTCTACTTTTAGATTTCTCCTCTTCACACTCTGACCTTTCCCGAGGTCTAACTACCCATTACTTCTGTTGTCATAAATATGCAGTTTCAAATGAAAAATTGCAACAGAGTTAAACAGGAAAAGAAAACTATATTCAAGGCTGATGTGACAGTGGTGAGAGACCAGAACTAAATTTAAACTCAACTCCACTGAAACAAAGGGCACAGAGGGAAGGAGTCAATGGTGGCCCTTTTTGGAAACTATCTACTACTGTCTTCTCTTTGGCTACCAATGTTGATGTTCCTCCCACATGCGAAATTGACTAATCCTTCTCCAATATCCCCCAAATTACATCCCATTGTTACATTGGTTGGAAGCCTAGGATTCATCATTTAAATAAGGTTCAAGGGCAGATGAGGGTCCAACTTCTCAGGTGCAGTTCCTTAAGCATGTGTTTGTTTTTTAACAGAAGAATTTTAAACTAAAGAGATAAGAAATCTGCTCAATAACCCAGTAAGTTCTGCTCAACAAACTCAATGTTACAATAGTGATCCAAGGGTATGAAATTTACAAAACAAAGTCCAATTTACAAAGTAGTGGCTTCTGACAGGAGGCACATAGCAGTCATTTATCCATAGTAATTCTGAAGGCTAGCGGAGCACACATCACCAGTTTCTTGGCTGGGGCCCAGTCTTGCTCCAAGAGAATGTGTCTGCACCACTTCTATGCCCTTCAAGTTGTGCTCCGGACTGACTTTCTTTCCATTAGAAATGCCTATGTTTGCTGCTGAATACCTTTCGCAGCCTGCTTTCTGCTGGTGGAAGTTTGAGTCTTAATAGCTCTTTTTTATTTTTGAACTGCCTCTATGCCTTTTCATCCAGTTTCATTAGGGTTTACTCCATTAGACAAATGCCACTCTCACATTTTTTTTCCTCAGATAGATCACTCTCTATTTTGGGCTTAAGAGTTTGACACTACGGAATCACACCCTTAAGATTCTTAGGAGCCCTATTGTCTAGTTGAGATTGTCTGTAAAATATTCCTTGATATTCCTAGAAGACTTTTTTCTGGTTGTATGTAACCCTGCCGTAAATGTTTCTGAGGTGTCAGTAAAGGGTCTTCCAACCCAAGGATACCATTGAACTGAACTTTACCCTGATGTTATGTGTTACTGGAAACACTCTGGGATTGAGTTTTGCCCTAAGGCCATCTTTTGTTTTGAGAAAACTTTGCTGCCAGTAAAAACCGGGGATGATAAATGATTCTACTTTTGAGCCCATTAAGTTTAACTCTTTTCTCTCTCTTCCAAATTATTCCATAAAAAAATAAATATTGTCTTTTTTTAAAAATCTTATTCTATCTATACATTATCCTATGCATCTAACAGAAGCCAAATGGCACTTTCAACATTCTATCTGGAAATCTCCTTAGCCTGATATATAATTCATTAGGACCATCTTCTATTGGCTACATGACTGCAGCATGTTATCAATAAACATTTAGCCACTGAAAGGTTTCAAATGACTTAGTCTCAGAAGTTCCTAAATGTAACTTCTGCTATATTCTATCTGTAAAATCAGTCACATGACCTTCCCAGATTCATGAAGAGAGATATTAAACTTTACCTCTTCATATGTGAAGGAACATGTATGTAAATAAAGGGAAGAAATTTATGGTGAACGTATTTACAGATTATCTACCCCAACGGGAAAGCAAAATTTCCCAGAAATCCTTGGCACACTTTCTCATTGACCAGGATTTTTATTCATAGTTCAGAAAAGGAGCAGCATAGTTCTGTAAAATATTGTTTTTTTGTTGTGTTCATGACCAGCTCCCACACAAAATAATACAGGAGGTTCCTTAATAAGGAAGAAGGAAACGGATATTTTGTAGGACTCTAACACAATTTGGTATAGTCCATACATTGGCTACTTAACATTCTTTACACATTCTTCTTTTAAATAGTGTAGTATAATTACCTCTTTTTCCAATGGAGACATCTCAAATTCTTTTCTAGTTATTGCATCTGACTCAAAGTTCAAGGTGTGTAATCTTGTTGATGTGTAATCTCAATAATAAGACCACTTATAGTTCCTGGTTTCTGGTTTTCTGGCATTTTATTACCTAAAGGACAAATTATCTGTCCCCAAAATATGTACAATATTGAGGAAGAAATAGATTAGCTGTTATGAGAACTTCCATCCAGGAAAAGAGAGGATTAAGCAAATACAGAGAAGGCACTGATTTCTAGCAATTCTGAAATACTACTGATCAGGAATGACAAGGACTCCCCGAAATAGTGGCAGAGTAAACTCTTGGTCAGCCAGCCCTTCTCTCCCTCATTCAGTTTCCGTGTTCCCTAGCTCTGCCCTCTGAGAGGCTGTGCAGATCTGATACTTCTGGCTATTGCACAGCTTTCAAAAACTACTGTCTGTAGTTTTTTTCTTGGGGGTATGTTGGGCAATTTTTCTGTAACTTTTTAGTGAAGCAATGACAGAAGAGTTTACAGTCCATATTGGGCACTTGGTCACTGTACAGTTCTGTCAGAATGTTGGTAGGTTACTTCTATCTAGTCAGTATCCTGTAGGAGTAACTATAGCTAAAGATCTTATCTAGTCAGAGTTTTTAACCTTGAATGTTCTCTTTATTAATTGGCCTTTACACTCTGTCCACTCATGCTCCCTTACCTTAATGTCCACTGTCTTAGGGTAATTGAAAATAATATACTTGGGAGGAAGCCATATCCTTGCTCTCATCCTTGCCTTCAGACTGGCTGCCTTTGTCTGGCTGCCTACCAGTTCATCTCTTGCTAGGCTGCTGCTTGACTACCCTTATGATGGTTTTTATTTAGAGTATTAAAAATTCTTATTTTTAATCTTTCGATGCTTCATTTATAGGATTCTTTGGTAATATGGATGTCCAGCTGTGGGGTAAGGATCGTCTCCTCAATAAATAGTGATAGTGATCGGATAACTGGATATCCATATGCAGAAGAATGAAACTAGAACCTTATCTCTCACTACATATAAAAATCAAATCAAAATGGATTAAAGATTTAAACCTAAGACCTGAAACTATAAAACTACTAAAAGAAAACATTGAAGAAGAGCTTCCGAACATTGGCCTGGGCAAAGAGTTTATTGAGTAATACCCCCAAAGCACAGGCAACCAAAGCAAAATTGGATAAATGGCATCAAATCAAGCTAAAAAGCTTCTGCACAGCAAAGGAAACAATCAATAAAGGAAGAGACAACCTACAGAATGGGAGAAAATATTTGCAAACTACCCATATGACAAGGGATTAATAACTAGAATATATAAGGAGCCCCAACAACTCCATAGGGAAAAAAAAACCAAACACTCCAATCAAAAAATGGGCAAAAGATCTGAATAGACAATTGTCAAAAGAAGACACACAAATGGCTAACAGGTATATGAAAAAGATGCTCAACATCATAGTAATCAGAGGAATGCAAATCGAAAGAAACTACAATGAAATGTCATCTTATCCCAGCAAAAAAAGCTTTTATCAAAAAGGCAGTAACGAATGCAATTGAGGATATTCCCACTTTTTTGGGGAATATAAATTAGTGCAACCAGTATGGAGAACAGTATGGAGTTTCCTCAAAAACCTAAAAATTGAACTACCATATGACCCAGAAATCTCACTGCTTGGTAAATAGCCATAGGAAGGGAAATCAGTATATGGAAGAGATAGCTGCACTCTCATGTTTATTGCAGCACTATTCACAATAGCCAAGATTTGGAATCCACCTAAGTGCCCATCAATGGATGAATGAATAAAGAAATTGTGGTACATATGCACAATAGAATATTACATAACCATAAAAGAATGAAATCCTGCCATTTGCAACAACATGGATGGAACTGGAGAACATTATATTAAGTGAAGTAAGCCAAGCACAGAAGACAAATCTTGTATGTTCTCACTGATATGTGGGAGCTAAATATTAAAAACAATCGATCCCATGGAGACAGAGAGTAGAAGGTTGGTTACCAGAAGATGGGAAGGATAGTGGAGAGGGAGGAATAAAGTGGGGATTATTAATGGGTACAAAAATATAGTTTAGATAGAATGATCAATATTTGATAGAACAACAAATGACTATGTCAACAGTAATTTAGGGTATACTTTAAATTAACTGGAAGTGTGGAATTGAAATGTTCCTAACACAAAGTAATGATAAATTCCTGAGAAAATAGATACCCCAATTACCCTAATTTGTTTAACACATATTGTATGCTTGTTTAATACATATTATATGCCTGTATCAAAGCATCACATGTACTCTATAAATATATACAAATGTTATTTATCCATAATAATTAAAAATTTAAAAAATTTAAAAAAAGTCATGGGGATGATATTTGATGTGACAGATATCATGATAGGACCCTTTAATTATCATGATAGGACCCTTCAATGGGGATCTACATTTGCTTTCTGTTTTTTTTTTTTTTGTTGTTGTTGTTGT
Source organism: Indri indri (assembly GCA_004363605.1). Classification (NCBI taxonomy): domain Eukaryota; kingdom Metazoa; phylum Chordata; class Mammalia; order Primates; family Indriidae; genus Indri; species Indri indri. Next base: position 29,504 of record RJWJ010015909.1, read on the forward strand.
TCATGTCTTTATTTTGTTTTTGTGCCCTAGCAGCATGCCTTTGGGTCCTTAGCAGGCTCCCTTCTGGAGTGAATACTTCTGTATATTAGCTGAAGCAATGTGAAAAGCTTCCAAGGCTGTTGTTAGAATCAGACTATACAGCTGTGTCTCCGCATCAAAGTTGGCTGAACGCTGTGATTTAGGTTTCTATTTCCATGGTTTGCAGGCCTTGTTTTATACAAAAATATCTACTGGCCAAGTATCAGGGTTCACAAACATAGCTGCCCCTTACTTGGATGCTTGCTTGTCTTTTCTCTTTTCTCTTCATCTAAAAAGCTTAAAGCTATTATTGTTGTCAAAGCTTATAGATAAGTCAGCCTTATTGAGTAGGCCAGTTCGTGAGTGCATCAGTTAAATTCTATGCCAAGGTGCATTAAGTATTTATGGACTTTGGGTTTTTTAAATGCTTGAGTTTGGAAAAAATCCACTTCTACTCCCACTGTTTTTAGACTAAGAAAAGGAAACAATAAGTAGATGGCACAAGAGAAATTAAAGATAAATCTTCTAAAATCCAAGAATTTTTTTAAAAATAGTTTCTGTAACAGAAATACTAAATAGAGAACAAAATATTGAAGTCGAATGAAGAACAGTTTTTATAAATTCAAGCTTGTCATTTTTCACATTTATGTAATTCCTTTTACCACATTTTACTTCTGGAAATTTCAACCAATTCTTTTTAGTTCAGCAATGATTTCATGATCACTTACTACATGGAGAGTACTGAGGCTGATGCATTGGGAAATAAAAATGGTAATTTTTTTACCCAGCCCTCAGGAAGTTTAGATTATATATAGCACTTTAAAAGAAATTTTATCCAGTGTTTTCTTTAGTTGTGTGAGTTCTCTAGATTTTGTTTCAAATATATCATTTTAAAACATAGATCACAGCAGAAATTTCTACACTAATTTTTTTCTATACATACATAGGAGCAAAAAGGCATTTTCCAGTGATTCCAAACTCATTCTTTCTTGATTCTTCTCTCCATTATTGTCATTTAACTAATTATTTAATTTAGCATTCCATAAAGAATGTGTTTTTGTATTGGAAAGTTTTCTCTACTGATTGTTTGATCAATTGATTTCTTTCCTTTGTATTCACTGAATTTTTATACCACCACCAACTTAGTATACTTTACACATTCCATTGGTTTGCTGATCTGTCAGGTCATCAATGGGACCATGAAGAAGTTAGCAAATAATTTACTGCTTTGCTTGAAAGAGCCCAGGTTTTCTGGCCCTTGGGTCATAATGGAAGATCCATCTGTTTGTCAAACACATGCCAGATGAAGCAGCAGGCCTAATACCCCAGATATGAATCCTAGAGTGTCATAAATAAGCATAAGTACTGTTTTTGTGCCAGAAACAGTTGAATGAACAGATCACAAGCTAAATGATACCTTAATTATATGTTTTAAGTGTACTGTCAGTTACCACCATCTCCATATTCACTGTGAAAATCTGGAATTACCTTTAGAAATTCAAATTTGTATCCTGTTTTCTGAAAGAAAACATTTCATCCCAAAATTTTGGAAATTGCAAATTAAAAGCACACAATTTTAAAATAATATGCTACCTTATCATTGTATATACACACTGAAGCATGCAAACACATAAATATATGTACATGAACTGAACTATAAATAGCTATTTTTAATTTTGAGAAATTAACATGTTCCATTTTGTCAATAGTCAGTAATGTAATTATTTTTACTGACTACACAGTATTATTTTCTGTGGAATAGTGTAATTTATATAATCAAACACACTATCAATTATTTATTTAGTTGTATAAAGGGTGCTAAATAAATATCCTTGTGTATATATCTCTGCATAGATTTCACTGTTTAGGATAAATTTTAAGAAATCATAATGCCTGGTTAAGCACACAAGGACAACTGTTTTCACTTCTACAAATTCATAGAAATAGTTTATGCTACAAACAATATCACAGTGTTAAAAAAAATACACAAACAAGAAATTTGGGGGAAGCCACAACAGGAAATGATGCATTGTGGCCAAGGGAAGCTGGGCTCAGAAGCAGAAGTTGAGTCTAGAATTTCAACCCTTGCATATGAACAGAAACTTAGCATAGTGTCTGCTTGGATCACATAGCTAGATTAGCTGGTGAATATAGTCAGCCAAGCTTGGTCTACTTGTAGGAAAAACAAAATACTTGTATGTTGTAGAGACAGTGAAAAGAAACAGCAGTACAAACTGGATCTTAACCAACCCATATGCTGGTTTGAAGACAGGGTTACTCTCATCCAGTGTTTTGAACACTTTCGTGTGACCTATTTCTGAGCTGTAGATCCCTGGGACTAGGCTCAGATAACCTCACAAAACACTGCACAGGGAAGGGGCATCTTGTGGGAAAGAGAACTATTCCAATGCAAGATGGGTTTTCAAGCTAAGATTTGATAACATAAAGGACAAAAACATTATTTCTTTCCCTCATAAGAGTAAAGGGTAGAAATTTTAGTTTGGCACTGGCTTTGACGCAATTGTTTAATGACCTAGCCATGTGGATGATTCTTCCATCTTTAGCACATGGGTTCAAAAGTTGCTCTTATCAGCATCTTGAAGGCCAGAGGAAAGTGGGAAGAGCATGGGAAAGCATAGACAGAAAACATATGGGCCATTTGTGAAAAGTGGCACGTGTTGCTTTTACACAAAACCTGTAAATGTACACCTACATACCTCAGATTAAAACAAATTATGGAATGAAACATGTAGTTATTAGTCAATAACAGGCTAATTTAAAAATTAACCAGTTAAAATATTGAATTAAAAATACAATAGTTGATACAGTAAATTTTAATAGAAAAACTCTGTAGTAAGCTGTACACACACAAACATATAATTAGTCCACTGAAATGTAAAACTGAGAAAATCACTCAGAATTTTAGGACAGAGAGATAGAATAAAATTCAACAAGTGTTTAAATGAACTTCTAGGGACAGCACAAAGACTGGGACAGATACAATGCAAAGTTATAACGGCTATATTTTTGAGAATCAAAGAAAGCCAAGGTACTAAATTAACAAATAATAGATCAAAGCAAGCAGAATAAAAAATAAACTTCACATTTAATATTTTCTAATAAAGTTACTTAATATCGGGCACAAATAAATTTAAAATTACTAGAGGAAAAAAGAATGACTACTAACAAAAGAAGAACACTTAATTATAGCAGACCTCACCTATAATTTAAAAATATCATAAGACAATAGCATTATATTTTAAAACTGCTAAGAGGGAATTGATTGGAAGTTAGAATTTTCTTTCTAGCTCATCTTTTATTCAAAAGCAAAAATAAAATAAGTACACATATAGGCAAAACATGATTAAGAGTTTAATAGATGTGGGTAGTCTAGGAGAAAAACTATTTAAAGATACACTTCAACAACAACAAAAAAATGAATCCAGAAGAAATGAGTGGAAATCCAGAAATGATAAAAAAACTAATTTTAAACCAAATGTTTAAGTATAAATAAGTACAGAAGGAGAAAATGGAGGAAGGATCAGTAGGGGGAGAAGGTGAAATATATTACTGTGCTGGCTTTGAAATTTATCAGAAAACATAGAATGTTAAGTTTTTTGATATTTAAGCCTAATCAATGAGTTTAGAAATAGAATATATAACTTAATAAGGAGTAACAGGGAAAAGGAAGAGCTTGTTAATTCAACAAAAGGTAAAAGGAAAACAAAACAAAGGTAAAAGGAAGCAAAGGCAGCATGGTATAGACATAAGATTGCAAAAGAAAGACAAAATGTGTATTAGCATTAATGTCCACAATAGAGGTAAAATAAATTTATCTTTTATAAGAAACTCTGAGATTGGAATTATAAAAATATAACTATATGCTCATTAAAAGAGGCACACCAGTTGTTAAACAATACAAAGATGACTGAAAATAAAAGGATAGAAAAAAGATTCATTAGACAAAGTCTCAAAAGAAGTGTAGCATTGAATAAGAAATAGAATTCAAGGCAAAACAATTAAATAGGATATAAGGAGTTTACTTAACATTAAAAGGAAGATAATATCAATCATAAACTTATATGTACCTAAAAGCATAACCTAGGACAAATAAGGCAAAACCTGAGAGAACTACAGGAGGAAAAGACAAGTTAACAATTATAGTAGTGTTTTAACACCCATTTCTAAAAATAAAATAAAAGATAATAAATACAATTTTTCCCTTTGGCCAGTATTATAGTAGGTTGGTGGTATAAAAGACCCTCTAACTCCAAAACCATTAGATCACACACATGGCACACTCTTTGAGGCACTGCCAGTCTCATTTGAGGTAGCAAGCAGTGGTCTCCGAAACTAACCTCTCCCTAAATAAGTAAGCAAACAAAACATGAAATAGTGTGAGCAATGCAAGCAGCAAGTAGAGGCATAGTAGATATTAGTAGCATAAAAGCTATTTGAATACTGAACTTTGGGCCAGAATCAAGGTGAAGGAACTGAAACTAAGATTTCTGAGTGAGACCATTCCTCTGAAAAAACTTAAAGAGAACTGCCATATAACTGGTGCTTCCCAGCTACCAGAAGAAGCTGGTTTGTTTCTGTAGGAAAGTTTTTCCAATCCAGGCCAGCAGGACTCCCATACATTAAAATAAAGCACTTAGTTTACAATCAAAGATAACAAGACACAGGTGTTGCCAAGGCAACATGAATAACAGTCAGTAGAAATAATATATCATATTTAGACCACTAAGGGATAAACAAAGAGTAAGTTAGAGGATTTAAGAAGGTGTTTATAAAATTAAATAGAAGCAAAACACAACCACAAACATGAGAAAGAAATAATTAATTGAAGTGTATAGGCATATTTGAAAGAAAAATAGAACTGATCAAAATGAAAAGCATAATTTTAAAACTATAAAATCAACAATATAGTAAAATCACAAAATATACATAGCTAAAACTGAAAAATACATCTGAAGAAATTACTTGCTTATGAAATAACATTTTCAACATATTTTGAAAGTGTAGCTAACAGGATTTGTTCATGAATTGGAGACAGTTTACAAAAGAAAGGGAAGTCAAGAATAACTCCAAATTGTGAAGAAAACAGAAGCTTCAAAGTTGAAGTCACAAATACTCCAACATTAAGAGGTGATGAAAATGGGGAGGAGGAGAAATCTGAAACTTTTGTATAGGATGTTATTATATATATAGAAACATTTTGTGTGAAAAAGAGTAATCTTTTAATGAGAAAACCTGAGTTTGAGTTGAGGCTTTATTCTAATGGGATGGTTGGCCTTGGGCAAGTTACCTAGTCACATTAAGGAAACTCATCATTCGTTCTTCACACAGCTGTTCATATTCAGTTATCATTTAGATCTGACTTAAATGGCATTTTCCCCAAGAGGTCTCCTCTATGCATTCTTACCAATCATCTAGCCCATTTACATCTTGTTTATTTCATTTGCCGTGCTTAGTCTCGGTCTAAAATTTGCTCGTGTATTTATTTTTTAATTTTATTTGTTCATCTCCTTCCCTTTTACCACCAAGCCAGAAATGTGTATTTCATGTAGGTAAGGATTTTTCCTCGTTCCTTACTTTGTCCTCCTAGTGTGATGTCTGGAACATAGAACAGGGTAAATACATAACCAAGAAATAAATGAATGAACTTCCCAAGAATGAGAAACACTGAACTGAAAACTTGCTTGCACTCTAAAGGACATTCCACTGGCTAAGCAAATTAAGTTATATTCTTAGGAAGAATTAAATATTTAGAATGAGGCTTAAAAATGCTCCTCAATTTTCTAAAAGAAAATAATTTATATTTTTAGAAGCACACGTTTCTAATTATCTCTATATTCTTTTTTCTGTCTAGCCACAGACTGTACTGAGTCCAGACATTTTAAAACATTGGTCGAAAACTTGCATATCAGCAACAGAAAAGAAACAACAGTTCCAGAGAGGTTACTGGAAAAATTCTTCCTGTCACAATACACAGAAATGCCTGCACACACACACACACACACACACACACACACACACACACACAC
>RJWJ010015910.1:0-35454 GCA_004363605.1 Indri indri
AAAATCCTAAAACTCCAACAATAAAACACACTAAAACAATACAAAAGCATGATAGTGATGTAGACACCAAATTATTATTTTTATAGGCACATAATTCATATGTTCGTATGCAAGCACGTTTTTCTCCCATTTATTTCCAATTGTATCTGTTTGAGGAGTGTTTTGGAGAAAAATGGTGTCAGGATAAGTGGATATGTATAATGCGTCTTTGGTGCTGGTGGGCATTCAGTGGGGAGTAAGACCTCCGCACACTTTCTCACCCCGGTAAAGAGCCACTCAGCAGAGACTGGTATGTGCTGAGAGGCAGCAAGATGGAGCTGCTGTTTTGTCTTCATCTTTGCAAAATGTGTGCAAAACTAAACTAACACAGATGAGCAATTTATGAAAAGATCAGGAGGTGTGTGTGTGCTTGTGGGTTTGCATGTGTTTCAGTGTACATAATGGCTTTTTTCCCTATCAAAGATAGAATTTTCTTTTATTTTTATTTCAGAATATTACATGGATACAAATGTTTTGGTTACATGGATTGCTTTTGCACTGCTTGAGTCAAAGTTATAAGTGTGCCCATCACCCAGATAGTGTACATTGTACCCGTTAGGTGTTCACGGATTATCCATCCCCTCCCCTTTCCTCCCACCTACACAATTTCCATTGAGTTTTACTCCCATCTGTGCACATGAGTGCTAATCTGTTAGTTCTAATTTAGTAGTGAATACACGTAGTGTTTGTTTTTCCATTCTTTAGATATTTCACTTAGGAGAATGGTCTCCAGCTCCATCCGGATTGTTGCAAAAGGCATTCATTCATTTTTTTATGGCTGAGTAGTACTCCATGGTATACATATGCCACATTTTATTAATCCATTCATGAATTGATGGGAACTTGGGTTGATTCCTCTTCTTTGCAATTGTGAATTGTGCTGCAATAAACATTCTAGTGAAAGTGTCTTTTCGGTAAAATGACTTTTTTTCCTTTGGGTAAATACCCAGTAGTGTGATTGCTGGGTCCAATGGTAGGTCTACTTTTAGTTCTTTGAGGAATCTCCATATTATTTTCCATAGAGATTGCACTAGTTTGCAGTCCCACCAACAGTGTGTAAGTGTTCCTATCTCTCCACATCCATGCTAGCATCTATTGTTTTGGGACTTTTTGATCAAAGCCATTCTCACTGGGGTTAGGTGATATCTCATTGTGGTTTTGATTTGCATTTCTCTGATGATTAATGATGTTGGCATTTTTTTCATATGTTTATAGGCCATTAGTCTCTCTTCTTTTGAAAAGCTTCTGTTCATGTCTTTTGTCCACTTTTTAATGGGATTGTTTGATTTTTTTGTTGCTGATTTGCTTGAGTTCTTTGTAGATTCTGATTATTAGTCTTTTATTGGATATATAGCATGTAAATATTTTCCCCCACTCTGTAGGTTGTTTATTTGCTCTGTTGATTGTTTCCTTGGCTGTGCAGCTTTTTAATTTAATAAGGTCCCATGTATTTATTTTTGTTGTTGCTGTGATTGCCCTTGGGGTCTTCCTCATAAATTCTTTGCCTAGGCCCACATCTAGAAGAGTTTTCTAACATTTTCTTCTAGAATTCTTATGGTATCATGTCTTAGATTTAAGTCTGTGATTCATCTTGAATTAATTTTGGGGAGTGGTGACAGAAATGAATGCTGTTTCAATTTTCTACATGTGACTATCTAATTTTCCCTGCACCATTTATTGAATAGGGATTTTTTTTTCCCTCAGTGTATATTGCTGTTTACTTTGTCAAAGATCAGATGGTAATATGAGGATGGTTTTATATCTGGGTTCTCTGTTCTGTTTCATTGGTCTACGTTTCTATTTTCATACCAGTACCATGCTGTTTTGGATACTATACCCTTGTAGTATAGCTTAAAGTCTGGTAAAGTGATGTTGCAGACTCAATGCAATCCCTATCAAAATACCAACATCATTTTTTGCAGATCTAGAAAAAAATAATTCTACACTTCGTTTGGAACCAGACAAGAGCCCAAATAGCCAAAGCAACCTTAAGCAAAAGGAACAAATAATGGCTTTTTAATACTTTTGTGCTTTTGTTTATGTTCACTGTAACTTTTTCATTTTCATTGTCTCTCAGCTACTTTTTACTCATCATGTTATAGTTGAACCCAACTTCAAAACGTTTACCTGATATTAACGTTCTGACCAATGAAAATTAGTTTTAAAAGATTATGTGGGCAGGGTACAGAAGAGGCACCACTGGTTTCTAACCCTGCATTCAAACTCACCTGTTTTAAAGTCTCTTTGGCCTAACCACTTTCAAATAACTTTCTCTTCCTGCTTTGGCCTATATATCGTTTCCAAAATAGCATAAAAAAGTTTTCTCATTGTATTTCAAAACGAAAAATGTTCCATCTACATCTGGAAATACTAAAAAATGTGCTTTTTTACAGTGTTTCTTTTTTTTTTTTTTTTACTAGGTATGGACAAGGTTCTGACCCTTATTATTGGAACTCAAATCCAGATGGAGTTTGGTAAGGTTCTAATCATTTGAGGGGTATTCGTTTTTTGAAGATTTGTACATCTTTAGGGGAATTTCTACTTTAAAGAAGTTATCATTTGTGGGAGGTCCGTTATGAAGGTTTTAAATAGAGTGGGGGAATTTCTCTTTCTTTGAAGATTTCCATAATTCAGTGAAAACATTTGCCAACCGAGATGGGCACATTTCTCTATATAAACCTCTCCTTCGAAAATGAATCAAATCCCTCTTTTAATGTATTGGCTGTAAATAGGCTTTAGGGTTTTTTTTCTTTGTTTTCTTTTCTAACTTTGGAAACACTGAAAAAGACATTCTTGTGTTTGAGTAAAAGTAAGATGTAAAGTTGTATGGGGAGACAACCAAAATAGCAAAATAATGAAGGCATATGTTAATATCGTTGAGTGGAAGATTAAAATAGCAATGATCAAAGGAAAGGGTGGTTAATGTGTGACATTTCTTTCTTGTAACTTATCGTGTCTTTATGGAAGCCTTATTGTTGCAAAAGAGGGGTTCAAAGGTAGTTTTTAAAATGCTTGGTTAGAGGCAAAAGTCAGTATAGTTTAAAAGATAACTGATCTATAGATGTGCTAATAACTACCAGCAACATCTCTTTTTCCAGCCCATAGCCAATGGACCCCTTCCCTCCTATCCCACAAGATTAAAATCTACTGAAGTCCTTCAGCCTGGGTGAAGGCAGAAGTCAGGCCAACATCAGCCCCAGAGGTTTTCAATCTCCATGCCATAAGCTCCCTAGTAACTGGTGCCTTTTAGGCTCTGGATTTATACTGGTTCAAGGGCAACTGGCTCTGGTGACCCGGTACCTTGACTTGCCCTCAAAATTTTCTTTATGATTTGATACTAATATTAGTACCGTAGTAATATGCATTACAATAGTCCTGGAGTTCATTCAGCATTCAAAAGTATTTATTAAACAGCTACTATGTGTCAAGCACTGGTCTAGGTGCTTGAGCTACCATCCCAGAAGAGATAAAAATGCAGACTGTCCAGGATCTTACTCTCACATGGGAGATTCCAGATCATGAGCAATTTAGCAAATGTCTTGGGTTCCCATTACCCTCCTTGGCCAGCCTTTGATCACAGCTGCACCTGTGGAAGGAGTCCCAGCAGGTGTGGCCTCATCTCCACCAGGAAGCCAGGACCTGCAGGATGTCTCTCACTTTCTTCCTTGAGGACTACTCTACCTGTGGGAGACTCATCAGAAGAGAAAAGATGGTAATGACTCCAATGGCCTGAACAACTAGTGAGGTATGTGAGCCAAAGGTGAATACTGCAACCTCTCTTCCTTCAGGGACACACCTCTGAGAGGCATGCTCTACTACGATCACAGAAATCTTTGCGTCATTAAACACCTGTTGTCTTCAGCAGTGACCTTGATCATGCCCTTTTCCACTGGTGTTTCCTCCTTCTCTGTCTCACTCCTTGACTCCTGGAATCACTTCCTAGATAAATGACCTGCCTTAGGCTCTGCTTTGAGGGAAACCCTAACTAAGACAAACAACAACAAAAACCAACAATTATGTAATATATAAGAAAAAACTATATGTGAAGTGAAACAATTGAGCAGGACAAGGAGACTGGGATGCAGAGTGAATTGGAAAATGGGTGGTTGCAATTATTTTTTAACACACAGGGTCTCGAGTGCAGTGGTGCAATCAGAGCTCACTGTAGCCTTGAACTTCTGGCCTCAAGCGATCCTCCCTCCTCAGCCTCCTTTTTAGCTGGGACTATATAGACATGCACCACTGTGCTAGGCTAATTTTTAAATTTTTTTGTAGAGATGATGTCTCGCTATGTTGCCCAGGTTGGTCTTGAACTCCAGGTCTCAAGTGATCTTCCTGTTTGGGCCTCCCAAAGTGCTGGGATTACAGGCATGAGCCATCGTGCCCGGCCAGATAGCTGTGATTATAAATAGTCAGGAGGGACCACACCAGTAAAGTGACATTGGAACAAAACACGGAAAGAGGTGAGTGATTGGCCCAAAATATGTGTGGAGAAAAGAGTCTTAGGGAAATGGGAGAGACAGTGCAAAGTCCTTAAGGCATATGGTTTCAGGAGACCTGGAGAGAGGAGATGAGATCAGAGAGGTAGTGAGGCAGGACTAGATTGCACAGCACGGCCAGACCATTGTAAGTACTTTGAGGTGGGAACCCATAGAGAGCTCCTGGACTCAGGAGCTACCCCAACATAGACGGGGCTGGTCAATGTTCCCACTTCCCTCCCAACTTTCCCATCACAGTAAAGGGATTGTATAATCATCCTACCTTTTTATTTGATTTCTGATTTCATCCATTCATCTGTAAAATGGGAATGGCAATTCTTGTTATTAAATTTGTGAGATGTTAAGGTCAAGATTCCTGGAGAGGGGCTGATTTTTGACCCTTTATCTTCTTGTTAAGCAATCTATTTCCAAATTTCTTATCTCCATATCTAAGGAGAGTCACCATATGGAAGAGCTGAGATTCCTTCCGTTCTTAAAAGCTATTTTGATTGCCAAGCTTCAAAGAAATATTGTGGAGCATGCCAATCTAATGCTGGATTTTAGTCTCAGATGGAAGAGATGGGAATTTTCAGGTCCAGTTTACTTTGGAGACTTCAGATAAGCTTCTCCTTTTGCTACTTTACTATGTAATAAACTACTAGAGCATGAGTGTGTTCTAGCATTTTCTCTTTCACATATTTCGATTGTTCCTACTGAAAATTTGAACTTTATTTTACAAGTTAGTGTGAATGCATGACTAGCTTTTTGCTTGATGTGTTGTGGCATTGGTGTTTCTGGTTTTCTGATAGATTCCTTTTCCCAAATGCAAGATATAAATTTAACTTTTGTGTTAACAATCACTGGAGAAGCTGAAAGCCCCTTCCTTTTTCCTAGACATTTGTCTGTCTACACTTGGTAATCTGTGCAAAGCACACCCAGAATTGTAGCCCGGATTGTAACAGTAGAAAAGTTCTGTGATGCCAATTACATCTGTACTTTAGGATGTCACTCCTTTACTTTCATTAAAAGATTCAGTTATGATAGAAAAGGCATTTGTGTGTGTATATTTCAATATAGTTTCAGATGGTGAGATGATTGTCACAAATTATACATTTAAATATTTAGATTTTATGTAGTACAGAAAAGCACTCTGACTAGTCAGTGGTGAATAAGCCACTGAGGCTTTAAGGGATAAAACGTTTGTAAGTTGCTTTATTATTCTTATGAATGAAAGAACTAGGACAAGAGAGGGGTAGCTTTTTAAAAAATATGATTTACTTTCTAGTTCCCTTTCTTCTGTTTTTACAGCACAAAATGATGACATTGAGCCTAAATATTGGATTTTGGTAATTTGTATTTTCCTAGGAAATAATCTGTGCCTTCTACATTTTAAAATGCATTGAAACAGGGCCCCTCCATAGGATTTGTAAATAATTCTAAAATTTTCATATTTGTAATTTGCCCCTTAAATTTCCTAATGGTGTTTATTTGTATCTTCCCTCATTTTTATTGAGACATAATATTTGTACATATTTATGATGTACATGTGATGTTTAGTTACATACATACAATGTGCTATGATCAAGTCAGGGTATTTAGGGTATCCACTGCCTCAAGCATTTTTCATTTCTGTGTTGGAAACATTTCAAGTCTTCTCTTCTAGCTGTTTTGAAGTATCCAATACATTGTTGTTGACTATAGTCACCCTACTGTGCTATTGAACATCAGAACTTATTCCTTCTATCTAACTGTGTGCATATACCCATTAACCAACCTCTCTTCAGCCCCACCCATGCATTCCCAGCCTCTGGTATCTATCATTTCACTCTCTACCTCCATGAGATCAACCTTTTTTAGCTCCCACATGTGAATGAGAGTGATATTTGTCTTTTTGTGCTTGGCATATTTTACTTCACATAATGACCTTCAGTTCCATCTATGTTTCTGCAAATGATATGATTTCATCATTCTTTTTTGTGGTTGAATAGTATTCCATTGTGTATATGTGCCACATTTTCTCATCCATTCACCCATTTATAGACACTTAGGTTGATTCCATATCTTAGCTATTGAGGATAGTGCTATAATAAACATGAGGGGGTATCCCTTACTGATTGCTTTTCCTTGTGGTGGGATTGCTGGATCATATGATAATTCTGTTTTTAGTTATTTGGAGAAATATATATATATATATATATATATATATATATATATATATATATATATATTTGAGACTCATTCTGTTGCCCGGGCTAGAGTGCCGTGGTGTCAGCCTCGCTCACAGCAACCTCAAACTCCTGGGCTCAAGCGATCCTCCTGTCTCAGCCTCCTGAGTAGCTGAGACTACAGGCATGTGCCACCATGCCCGGCTAATTTTTTTCTGTATATATTTTTAGTTGTCCAGCTAATTTCTTTCTGTATTTTTTTTAGTAGAGATGGGGTCTCACTCTTGCTCAGGCTGGTCCTCGAACTCCTGAACTCAAATGATCCCCCTGTCTCAGCCTTCCAGAGTGCTAGGATTACAGGTGTGAGCCACTGTGCCTGGCCTTATTTGGAGAAATCTTGATACTTTTCCATAGAGGCTGTACTAATTTACATTCCCACCAACACAGTATAAGAGTTCCCTTTCTCTGCATCCTAACCAGCATCTCTTATTTTTGTCTTTTTAATAATAGCCATTCTGAGTGGCATTAAATTGTATCTCACTGTGATTTTGGTTTGCGTTTCCCTGATGATTAGTGATGTTGGGCATTTTTTTCAGATACGTGTTGGCTATTTGTATGTCTTCTTTTGAGATGTCTATTCATGTCTTTTGTCTATTTTTTAATGGGATTTTTTTTCCTGTTGAATTATTCATTTTCCTTATATATTCTGGATATTAGTGTCTTATTGGATGAATAGTTTGCAAATATTTTCTCTTATTCAGGAGATCGTTCACTCTGTTGATAAGTTCTTTTGCTGTGCCAAAGCTTTTTAACTCAATATAGTCCCACTTGTCTATTTTTGTTTTTCTTGCCTGTGCTTTTGAGGTCTTAGCCATAAAATCTTTGCCAAGACCAATGTCCTAAAGTGTGTCCCTATGTAGTATAGCTATTCCTGCTGCCTTTTGGTTTCCATTTGCATGGTGTACCTTTTTCTATCCTTTCATTCTCAGTCTGTATGTTTCTTTATAGGTGAGGCGAGTTTCTTATAGCTAGTCTGTATCTTTTAAGTGGAAAGTTTAATCCATTTACATTCAAGATTGTTACTGATATGTGAGAGTTTATTCCTGTCATTTTATTAATTGTTTTCTGGTTGTTTTATATATCCTTTGTTTCTTTCTTTTTCTCTTACTGATTATCATTGTGGTTTGTTGGTTTTCTGTAGTGGTAACATATGAGTGTTCTCTCTTTTTTGTTTGTGTTTTTGCTCTACCAGTGGGTTTTTATATTTTCATGTGTTTTCATGACGGCCGATATTGTTATTTCACTTATGGGTATAGAACTCCCTTGGGCATTTCTTATAGGGCCAGGTTAGTAGTGATAAATTTTCTCAGCTTTTACTTCCCTGGGAAATACTTTATTTCTCCTTGACTTCTGAAGGATAAATTTGCTGGATATCCTATCCTTGGTTGGCAGGTTTTTCTTTCTGTACTTTGGATATATCATCCCATTCTCTCCTGGACTGTAAGGTTTCTGCAGAAAAATCTACTGTTTGATAGGAGTTTCCTTATGTGTGACTAGATGCTTTTCTCTTATTGTTTATAGAATTTTATCTTTATCTTTGACTTTTGACAGTTTGAGTATAATGTGCCATGGAGAAGAACTTTTTGGGTTTTATCTATTTGGAGATCTCTGGGCTTATCTTGATGTCCAAATCTCGTGCTAGGCCTAGGGAAGTTTTCACTGGCTATTTTGTTAAATAGGTTATGTATACCTTTAGCCTTCTCTTCATTTTCTGGAACAACCAATATTTGAGTATTTGGTCACTTTATGGTGTTCCATATGTCACATGGGCTTCCTTCATTCTTTTAAAATATTTTTTATTTATTTTTGTCTAACTGGGTTATTTCAAGGGACCTGTCTTTGAGTTCTGAAATTCTTGCTCCTGCTTGATCTGGTCTATTATTGAAGCTCTTGAATGCATTTTTTATTTCATTTATTGAATTCTTGAATTCCAGGATTTCTGTTTGATTCTTTTTTATAACATCTCTTTCTGGTAAATTTCTCATTCATATCTTGAAATGTTTTTCTAATTATTTTTTAGAATTCTTTTGTATCTCATTGAGCTTCTTTAGTATAATATTTTCAATTATTTTTCTGGGATTTTATAAATTCCTTTTTGATTGGGATTTGTTGCTGGAGAATTATTATGTTCCTTTGGAGATGTCATATTTGCTTACTTTTCCATGTTTCCTGCGTCCTTATCTTGATATCTGCACATCTGATATTACAGTCACTTATTCTAATTTTCTGGATTTGCTTTCATAAAGGAGGACTTTTTCCTGAAGATGTATCTATGGTGTTGGGTGGAAGACTTTGGCTTTGATTCTGGGTGTGTGTAGTAGTGTAGTCTCTGCATAATTTTTTTGGTAGTAAATAGCACCAGTGATGTTTGTGATTTCTTCAGTGGCTTAAGGTGCAGTTGTTGTTGTGGCTATGGTGAAATTCTTCTGGGGACAGGAGTGCCAAGTAGGTGATTGCTCAGGACCTAGTGGTGGCAGTGCCAGATCAAGCATGCCTGTTTTGGGTCCCAGGGTGGCATATGTTGGCACTGGTGTTAGTAGGGTCAGGAGGACTGATTCTTAGGCCTCCAGGTGGCTTGCTTAGGTGCTGGCAGTGGCAGCAGTGGGCTGGGTGGATGGGAGTGTCTCTGGCCCCTGGGCAGCAGGTGTGGCATAAGCCATGCAGGAACAATGAGGGGACCACCCTCTGGCTCCCATGTGGTCTGTGCTGGTGTTGACATTGGCTGGGCATATGGTAACTCTATTTTTAATAATTTGAGGAACTGCCAGATTGTTTTCCAAAGGAGCTGAATGATTTTATAGTGCCACCAGCAATGAACAAAAGTTCCAATTTCTCCATATCCTCCTAGCACTTGTTATTTTATGTTTTTTTAAAATTATAAACATCTTAGTGGGTATAAAGTTATATCTCATTGTGGTTTTGATTTGGATTTCCATAATAAATACTAATATTGAGCATCTTTTCATGTGCTATTGGTCAGTTATATATCTTCTTTGGAGAACTGCCTATTGAAATCCCTTGCCCACTTTTTATTGGGTTAGTTTTCTTTATATTGATGAGTTGTAAGAATTCTGGATATTTTGCATACTAGACCCTTGTCAGAGATAGGATTTGCAAATATCTTATACCATTATGTGGACATGTTGGCTGTGTTTTCACATTTGTGATAGTGTTCCTTGACATACGAGAAATTTTAATTTTGGCGAAATGCAATTTATCTGTTTCTTTGGTTGCTTGTGCTTTTAGTGTTAAATCTAAGAAATCACTGCCTAATACAAGACCATAAAAATTTACACCTAAGTTTCCTTCTAAGAATTTTGTATATTTGGCTCTTACATTTAGATCTTTGATTGATTTTGAATTGATTTTTATATATGGTGTGAGGTAGAGTTCAAATTTATTCTTTCTCTTGTGGATATCCACTTATCCCAGAACTATTTACTGAAAAGGTGATTCTTTTCCCCAGCGAATTGTCTTGACTCCATTGTTGATAATCAAGTGGTCAATGATCTATAGGTTTATTTTTGGAATCTTAATTATATTCCATTGACCTCTATATATACCCTTATGCCAGTACCAAATTGTTTTGATTATTGGAGCTTTTTAGTGAGTTTTGAAATTAAGAAGTGGTGTGTCCTCCAATTTTATTCATTTTTAAACAATGATTTTGGCTATTCTTGATTTTGTACATGAAATTTAGAATTATCTCCTCCATTTCTGAAAAAAAGAAAGATGAAATGTTCCTAGAAATTGTAGTGAATATGTATATCAGTTTTGGGAATGTTATCATCTTAACAATATTAAGTCTTCCAATCCATGAATATTGATGTCTTTTCATTTGTTTATGTCTTTAATTTTTTTCAAGTTTCCATAGTTCTCAGTATATATGTCTTGCCCTTCTTTGGTTAAATTTATTCCTAAATATTTTATTATTTTTGATATTATTGTAAATTATATTATTTTATTTATTTCATTCTCTGTGCTAGTGTATAGAAATTCAACTGATTTTTATACATTGATCTTGTATTTTAAAAACTTGCTGAAATTATTTGTTGGCTCTAGTAGTTGTGCTTTTTTTTTTTTTTTTTTTTTTTTTTTTTTTTTTTTTTTTTTTTTTTTTTTTTTTTTTTTTTTTTTTTTTTTTTTTTTTTTTTTTTTTTTTTTTTTTTTTTTTTTTTTTTTTTTTTTTTTTTTTTTTTTTTTGGATTCTCCAGGGTTTTGTACCAATAATATCATGTAATATGCAAATAGAAATTATTTTAATTCTTCTTTTCCAATTGAAATGACTTGTATTTCTTTTTATTGCCTAATTAGGTAGAACTTCAGAACCATATTGAATAGTTGTGGTGGGAATTGATATCCTTGTCTTATTCCTGATCACAGGGGAAAAGTTTTCACCATTAAGTATGATGTTAGCTGTGGAGTTTTTGCAGATGCTGTTTACCAGGTTGTGGAAGTTCCCTTCTACTTCCAGTTTGTTGAGTGTTTTTATCAGGAAAGAGTGTCGAATTTTGTCAAATGTTTTTTCACTGCTTTTATCGAGATGATCATGTAGTTCTTTTCCCTTTACTCTAGTAAAATGATATATTACCCTGATTGATTTTTTTTATGTTGAACCATCCTTGATTCCTGAGATAAACCCTACTTGGTCATGGTGTATAAACATTTTTTTTAAAAATGCCTTTGGATTCAGTTAGCATTTTGTTTAGTGTTTTTTGTATGTATTTTATAAGAGATATTGATCAGTAGTTTCTTTTCCTGTGATGTTCTTTTTTCTGGTTTTGGTATCAGGATATTATGAGCCTCATAGAATGAGTGTAGGAAGTGTACCTTTCTCTTATATATTTTGTAAGAGTTTATGAAGGATTGGTTTTAATTCTTTAAATATTTGACAGACTTTACCACTGAAGCCATCTGGTCCTGCAGTTGTTCTTGTTGAAAGTTATTTGATTATAACTCAATCACTTTGTTATAGGTCTATTCAGATTTTCCATTTCTCCTTTAGTCAGTTTTGATAGTTGGTGTCTTTCTGGTAACTCTTTCATTTCTTCTGAGTTATCATAGTCCCTTATCGTCCTTTTTATTTCTATAATGTCAGTCCCCTCTTTCATTCATGATATTAGTAATTTGAAGCTTCTGTCTTTTTTTTTCTTAGTCAGTCTAGCTAAAGATTTGTCAGTTTTGTTGATCTTTTCAAAGAACCAAACTTTAGTCTCGTTGATTTTATCTATTGTTTTTCTTCTCCTCTTTATGTATTTTGTTTTAATCTTTATTTCTTTTGTACCTCCGTTTGCTTTAGGTTTAATTTTCTATTTTTTCCCAGTTATTTATGGTGGAAGCCTAGGATATTGATTTGAGTTTGAGATCTTTTTCTCTGTTTAAGTATTAGTGTTTACAGTTGTAAATTTCTCTCTTAGGTCTACTTTCATGGCATTCCAAAAGTTTTTAATATTGCGTTTTTGTTTTTGTACATATCAAGCTATATTTTAATTTCTTTGACTCAGAGGTTGCTTAGGAGTAATGTTTAATTTCCATATATTAGTGGATTTACCAAATTTCTGCCTCATTGATTTCTAATTTCATTTCATTGTGCTTGAAAATACATATTGTATGATTTCAATTATTTAGAACTTATTAGGACTTGTTTTGTGAACTACTACAACATATCTCGGAGAATGTTCCATGTGCACTTGAGAAGAATGTGTACTCTGATGTTGCTGAGTGTAATGTTCTAGAGATGTCTGTTAAGCCTAGTTGGTTTATAGTGGTGTTCACATCTTCTATTTCCTTTCTTATCTTTTTTCTGGTTGTTACATCCATTATTGACAATGCAGTACAGGTTGAGTATCCCAAACGCAAAAATCCAAAATCTGAAATGCTTCAAAATTAGAAACTTTTTGAGTGCTGACGTGACATTCAAAAGAAATGCTCACTGGAGTAGTTTGGATTTCAGATTTTAAAATATTGGATGCTCAACTGGTAAGAATAATGTAAATATTTCAAAATCTAAAAAAAAAAAAAAAAGAAAAAATCCAAAATGTCAAGTACTTCTGATTCTAAGCATTTTGAATAAGGGATACCCAATCTGTGTTGAAATTGCCAACTAATATTGCTGAATTATCTATTTCTCTGATTCTGTCAGTTTTTGTGTTTTGAGGCTCTGTTGTTAGGTGTATATATAACTGTGACATCTCTTTAATAGATTACCTATTTATCATTATAAAATGTCATTTTTTCTCTAGTAACAATTTTTTGTCTTAGCGTCTATTTTGTCTGATATCAGTATATCCACTTCAACTTTCTTTTGGTTACTGTTTGTGTGGAATACCTTTTCCTATCCTTTTACTGTAAATATACGTGTGTCTTTGAATCTAAGGTGAATTTCTTATAGATGTCAGTCTCTCCTTTAATGGAGTATTTTGCCAATTTACATTTAATATAATTATTGATGAAGGAGGATTTATTTTATTATACATTTTGTTATTTGTTTTCTATATTTCTTGTATCTTTTTTGTTTCTTCATTCCACCTTTTCTTGTATACTAGATAATTTGTGATGTGCCATCATAGTTCTTTTGTAATTTCTTTTGCCATTTTTTAGTTATTTTTATTGTGATTGCTCTGATGATTATAATTGACATATTAATTTATAGCAATCTATTTCATATTAATGACAATTTAAATTCAGTAAGTTTATATCACATTTTTTTTATTCATTTGTTGATGGACATTTCAGCTGTTTCCACCTTTTAAATTTTTGAATAATGCTGCTATCAACATTATTGTACTGGTATCTGTTTGAGTTCCTGCTTTCAATTCTTTTGGGTATATACTTAGGAGTGAAATTGCTGAATCATATGATAATTACATGTTTAAGAACAACAATAAACATGGTTTTCCTCTATGGATCCATTTTCCCTTCTTTATGCAGTTAGTATTACAAATTACATATTTATATCTTTGTGACCATCAACACAGATTTGTAACTATTGCTTTATGCTGTTGTATTTTAAATCAGATAGGAAGAAATAGTTGCAAAGGAAAATATTCATACTGATCTTTGATATTTACCTACATAGATTACTTTATTGGTATTCTTTACTTTTTCATATGAATTTGAATTATAGTCTAGTGACTTTTCCTTTCAACCTGAGGGATTCTCTTTAGTTTTTCTTATAGGGCAGTCTACTAGTGATAAAATCTCTTTGTTTTTATTTATCTGGGAACTCCTTGATTTCTCTTTTATTTTTGAAGGATAGTTTAGTCAGATATAAAATTCTTGATTGACAGTATTTTTCCCTTAACATTTTGAATATGTTATCTGATTGTCCTCTGGCCTCCATGGTTTCTAATGAGAAATCAGTTGTTAATTTTCTTAAGGATGCTTGTGCATGATGAGTTGCTACTCTCTTACTGCTTTCAAGATTCTCTCTTTGTGTTTGACTTTTAATAGTTTGATTTAGTTTGTCTAGGTGTCAATCTCTTTGGATTTTTCCTTTGTCCATTGAGTCCATCGAGCTTCTTGGATGTGCATATTAATGTTTTTCATCAAATTTGGGGAGATTTTGGCCATTATTTCTTCAGAAAATCTGTCCCTTTCTCTCTCTTCTGTCCTTTTATTACTCCTATTATGTGTATGTTGCTATGCTGGATGGTGTCTCACAGTTCTGTAAGTCTCCTTTCATTCTTCTTCATTCTTTTTTCTTTCTATTACTCAGGTTGTATAATTTTATTTTTAAAAATTATTTTATTTTTAATTTACATGTAATAATTGTACATATTAATGGGGTACACAGTGATGTTTTGATACATAAACATATATAGTGATCAGATCAGTGTAATTAGAATAGCCATCATTTCAAATGTTTATCATTTCTTAGGGTTGGGAGCTTTCAGTATCCTTCTTCTGGCTATGTGAAACCATGTGATATATTATTGTTAACTACAGTATTTGTGACAATTACTTCTGTGTTTGAAAATAGTGCATGCTCTTTCTTTGCACATCTGATAAGGGCTGATAACCAGAATCTATCTAGAACTCAAAAAATCAACAAGAAAAAATCAAACAAACTCATCGACAAATGGGCAAAGGAAATGAACAGAAACTTTTCAAAAGAAGACAGAATAATGGCCAGCAAACATATAAAAAATGCTCAACATCTCTAATCATTAGAGAAATGCAAATCAAAACCACAATGAGATATTACCTAACCCCAGTGAGATTGGCCTCTATCAAAAAATCCCAAAACGCCAAATGCTGGTGAGGATGTGGAGAGACAGGAACATTCTTATACTGCTGGTGGGATTGCAAATTAGTGCAACCTCTGTGGAAAAGAATTTGGAGATACCTCAAAGAGCTAAAAATAGAAATACCATTCGATCCAGCAATAGCATTATTAGGCATCTACCCAAAAGAGCACAAAACATTCTATGATAAAGACATCTGCACCGGAATGTTTATGGCAGCACAATTCACTATGCAAGGATGTGGAAACAACCCAAGTGCCCATCAATCCATGAGTGGATTATTAAAATTTGGTATATGTTTACAATGGAATATTACTCAATCATAAGAAACGGCAGTGATCTAGAACCTCTTATACTTTCCTGGATTAAATTTAAGCCCATTATCCAAAGTGAGGCACCACAAGAACGGAAGAATGGGCTCCACCTGTACTCGCCATCAAATTAGTACTAACTGATCAACACTAGGGTGATCACATGGCAGAAATACTCTCCAGGGATTAGGGGGATGGAGGGTAAACCCACAACTAAAGGATATGGGGAGCATTGTAGGGGGCAAGGGCATGCCTTTAACCCTTGCTTGGGTGAGGCAAGGATATAAAGTGTAACCATAATATTTGTACCCTCATAATACCCTGAAATAAAAAAAAAAAGAAAGAAAATTTTATATATGTCTTAATATAATCTTTAATTCATATAGGCTTTAGCTTTACATAATTCTGATGCCTTTTAAATTGTTGCTATCTGAAAGGAATGTTTAAAAGTTTTTGTTTGTGATTTTAGATTTGTCAATTTTGCTTTTTATTTATATCAATTTTGTTTTATGTATTTTAGTGACATATGATTAGGTATATCATGATTAATGATTATAAGACATTATTCTAGATTTCAACTTTTATCAATATGTGACATTCTAAATTATTCCTTTCATAAATTACATTGATATATTTTTTCACCGTTAACATCAGACACACACAAATTTAATTGTATATTAAATCATATACATATCTTATATTCATACATATGTAGTTTAAAAAATTCTACTTTTGTCATTTTGCGCCAAGTGTATCTCTTATAAATAGCACATAATTGAACGTTTTTGCACCATATGAGAATTTATGTTTTTGAATAAGTAAGTTTATGCAATTCACAATTGGTTCTGGGAAAGTTTTTTAAATTATTTTTCATTATTCACCCTCTCCACTTTTGAACTAGAATTTCTATTAGGTGGATGCTGGAATTTCTGGCTCTGTTATAAATCTCTCTTAACTTTTATTTTATACTGCCAGTCTTTTGCTCTTTCATGATCTGTTCACTGAGAATTCCCTGGCTTCACATTCTAACCTACTAATTATTCCTATCTATGTCTACTTTGTTAAGTTTTAAAAATTGTGGTAAAATATACATAACATAAAATTTACTATATTAACTATTTTTAAGTATGTAATTTCAGTGGTATTAAGTATATTCACAATGTTGTAAAACCATCACCATTATCTATTTCTAGAAATTTTTCATCATCCCAAACAGATCTATGTACTCATTAAGTAATAAGTCCCCATTGTATCCACCCCTCAGACTCTGGTAACCTCTATTCTTCTTTGTCTTTATGAATTTGCCTATTCTAGTACTTCATATAAGTGGAATCATGCAATATTTGCCCTTTTATGTCTGTATTAACTCAGCATAATGTTTTTAAGGGTCATACATTTTGCAGCATGTATAAGAATTTTAGTCATTTTTAAGGCTGGATAATACCCTATTGTAAGTTTATACCCCTTTTCATTTGTTGATTGACATTTGAGTTGTTTCTACCTTTTGGTGTTTGTGAATAATGCTGCTATTAACATTACTGTACCAGTATCTGTCTGAGTCCTTGCTTTCAATTCTTTTGGGTCTATACTTAAGAGTAAAATTGCTGGGTCATATGGTAATTCTATGTTTAAGTTTTTGAGGAACCACCAAACTGTTTTCCACAGTGACTGCACCATTTTACATTCCTACCAACAATGCACAAGGGTTCCAATTTCTCTACATCTTCACCAATCCTTGCTAGTTTGGTTGTAAATTCTTTTTTATTTTACTAATAGCCATTGTAACAGGTATGAAATGATATCTCATTATGTTTTTGATTTGCATTTCCCCAATGGCTAATGATGTTGATCATCTTTTCCATTAGTTTCTTGGCCATATGTATATATCTTCTTTGGTGAAATAATTATTCAAATCTTTTGCCAATTTTTTGTATTGGGTTATATGTTTTTCTTTTGTTTTATTATAGAAGTTCTTTATGTATTCTTGATATTAATCCCTTATCAGATAGATAATTTGCAAATATTTTCTCCCATTCTGCATGTTGTCTTTTTTATTCTCTTCATAATGTCATTTGAAGCACAGAAACTTTTAATTTTGTTGTAATCCAATTTATCTAATTTTTTTTGTTGCCCGTGATTTTGGTGTCACATCCAAAAAATCTTTGCCAAATCCTATGTCATGAAGCTTTCCCTCTATATTTTCTTTTACAGGTTTTGTCATTTAAGCTCTTACATTTAGGTCTTTGATCCAGCTTGAGTTAATATTTAAATATGGTGTTAGGTAAGGACTCAACTCCATTCTTTGCATGGGGATAGCCAGTTTTTTCAGCTGTGTTTATTAAAAAGACTGTCTTTTACGTTGAATGGTCTTGACTCCTTTGTCAAAAATTGATTAACCATACAGTGGGGATTCCTTTCTGGAATTTCTATTCTTTTCTATTGGTCCATATGTCTGTTCTTATGCCAGTACCACAGTGTTTTGATTAACGTAGCCATGAGGTAAGTTTTGGAATGAGGATGTGTGAGTCCCCCAACTTTGTTCTTTTTCAAAATTGTTTTGGCTATTTGGTGTCTCTTGCAATTTCATATAAATTTTAGGATAGTTATTCTATTTCTTTAAAAAATGCCATTGGAGTTTTGAGAAGGATTGCATGGATCTGTAGATTAATTTGCATGGATTTGTAGATTAATTATTATCTTCACAATATTAAGTCTTCTAACCCATGAGTAAGGGATGTCTATGTATTTATGCCCTAATGAATGAATTAGTTAATGAATTCAATTTACTTCAGCAATGGTTTGTAGTTTTCAGGGTACAAGTCTTTCACTTTATTGGTTAAGTTAATTCCTAAGTATCTTATTCTTTTTGATGTTATTGTAAATAGAATTATTTTCTTAATATTGGGGGAAATTGTTCATTGCTAATGTATACAAAGCAACTAATTTGTTTGTGTGTTGATTTTGTGTCCTACTACATTGTCAAATTTTTTTTATTAGTTGTAAGTTTTTTCTTGGTGGAATCGTCAGGATTTTCTACATGTATGATTATATCATCTGTGAACAGAGATAATTTTACTTCTTCCTTTCTGAATTGGATGCCATTCAATTCTTTTCCTTTCCTAAAGTTTCTCTAGCTGACACTTCCAATACTATGTTGAATAGAAGTGATGAAAGTGGGCATCCTTGTCTTATTCCAGATATTAGAGAGTTTTTGGTCTTTTACCATTGAATATGATGTTAGCTGTGAGTTTTTCATATATGGCTTTTATCATTCTAAAGAAGTTTCTCTTTATTCCCAGTTTATTGTGTGCTTTGGCTGTTGAATTTGTAAAATACATTTTCTGAATCAATAAGATGATCATGTGGTTTCTTTCTTTCATTCTATTAATGTAGTGCATTATACTGACAGATTTTCATATGTTGAACCATCCTTACATTCCAGGAATAAATCCCACTTGGTCATGGTATATAATCCTTTTAATATATTCTTGAATTTGTTCTGCTAGTATTTTTTGAGGATTTTTGCATCAATATTCATATGAGATATTTGTAGTTTTCTTTTCTGTAGTGTCTTTGTCTGGCTTTGGTATCTGAGTAATGCTGAGCTCATAAAACTAGTTAGGAAGTGTTCCCTACTCTTCAATTCTTTGGAGAGTTTTTTGAAGAGAAGAATTGGTGTTAATTCTTCTTTAAATGTTTGGTAGAATTTGTGAAACCATCTGGTTCTTGGCTTTTCTTAGTTGGTAGTTTTTTGATTACTGATTCAATTTCCTCATTAGTTATATGCCTTTCAGATTTTCTGTTTTTTCATGTATCAGTCCTAATAGGTTGGGTGTTTCTAGGAATTTGTTCATTTCACCTAGGTTATGCAATTTGTTGGTGTCCATGAACAATTGCTTATGGTACTCTCTTATAATCCTTTTTGTTTCTGTAAAATCAGTAGTGATGTCCCCATTTATTTTTGATTTCATTGATTTGAGACTAGTAAAGTTTTGTCATTTTTGTTGGTCCTTTTGAGGAAACAACTTTTGTTTCATTGGTTTTAGCTGTTGTTTTTCTATTCTGTACTTTATTTACACTCTAATCTTTATTACTTTTGTCCTTCTGCCAGCTTTGGGTTTAGTTTACTCCTCTTTTTCTAATTCCTTAAGTTGTAAATTTAGGTTATTTGAGATCTTCTTTTTTTAAAAGTATGTGTTTACAGCTATAAATTTCCCTGTTAGCACTGCTTTTGTTGCATCCCATCAGTTTTGTTATGTTGTATTCTCATTTTCATTTGTCCCAAGGTTATTTTCTAATTTCCCTTGTGATTTCATGTTTGCTTCATTGTTTTTTCAAGAGTGTGTTGTATAATTCTCATTTATCTGAATTTTCTAGTTTTTCTTGTATCATTGATTTCTAGTTTCATTTCATTGTGATCCGAAAAAGACACTATGTATGATTGCAATCTTTTAAAATTAATTAAGACTTGCTTTTCATGGCCTAATATTTGGTCTGTCCTGGGAAATCTTCCATGTGCATTTGCCCTACTTGCACCCTAGTGTCAACGCTTGCTGCTCCCATCTCTGGTTGACACTACTGTGTCTGCTTCACATGGTAGGGATGTGGGTGGGAGAAGGGCAATTCACCTGGGTGCTTCTACTCTAGTTTCACAGCTACTTTCCTGTTGATTGTTCTCAGGTCTCTCTCTCTTTTGGCCACCTCTGAACTTGAAGCACGTCTCAAAAATGTGCCCTGTCTGCCATCTTGATCCAATCTACTTGCTTGAATGGAAACCACTTATAATGTTCATGTTCTCTTTTTCACACTTTAGGAGAGGGGCCTGAAAACTACTGCCTGTGGGTCAAATCTCACCCTCCATCAGTATTTGTAAATAAGGTTTTATTGAAATACATGCATGCTCCCTAGTTCATGTACTGCTTTGCTGCTGCAGCAGCAGAGCTGAATAGTTGTGATACAGACTGTATGGCTTTCAAAACCTGAAATGTTTACGATTTGACTCTCTCCAGGGAAAGTTTTCTGACCTCAGCTCTAGGAAACTATTAAATAGATTTGTATCTAAAATGCAGCAATGGCCAAATATATAGTAATGATGTCTTTTGCCAGGAAGATGGAAGATCCTCATACTGTAAAACATTTGCAGATTTTAATACTTCTCTGCCATGCCTTGTCTAGATGGCACCATGTGGTAGTAAAAGAGGTGGGTGCTGTGGCTTTATCACAACACTAGGAAGAGTATTTCTTAATGTTAGGAGCACATATAATATAGTTGGAGAGACACTATCTCTATTAGTTAAACAAGAATATGTAGCAACATTTAACGAAGAGCTGTTTCATGTGTCTCTGTCTAAATATACCATGAGAATTCCCAGAAAATAGGAGCATCTCAATGCCTAATAATTCAGGGGATTTTGATTTGCACATTGAAAAATGATAGCCTTTATTTTACCCTCAAACTATATCAAAGGATTGTTTTTAGGTATAAGACTAGTAAGTGTCATTTATTTACCTCATTTAAAAAATACATTTCAAATGATTTTGGTGAACTGAAAAAAAACTCTATCATTTCTAGATTGATAACTTGATAAATAAATAACCTTTGTAAACTCAAACCACACTTTTTCCCTTCCTTTTTAAATTTAACTTGATATAATTGAAAACTGAAGTCTGACTCTCCAGGCCTATAAGTTATACAAGTCAGGCAGTACAAACAGAAATAATTGGCAAGTAGGAGTTACTGGTTCTCCACAGGGAGATGATAGTGGTTTCATGGGAGGCAATAGTAGATTCTTAGTTAACTGAAGCTTGGGTAGGACTTAACTGCATAACTAAGAAGCTGAATCTGTTTCTTTTTCTGTAATATAAAAAGTGTTAAAAGCCACTTTAATGTTCAGAGAGTGGCTTCTCTTGGAAAACGTCCCTGAACATACCATGGAGCAGTGTCAACTGTAATATAAAATGTCCGAGAAATCTTGCAATTTACGAGTTTAATGACACACCTGAGGATTATGAGGTTTTTTCCATCCACTCATACTAGCCCAATGACTGATTTAACAGAAAGGAAGCAAGATGAATAATCCTGATCATCTTCTAACATTTTTCCTGTCTTGCCGACTTCAGAGATTTAGGGGTACAGCATTTTCAGGATTTGGATGTCTTTTTGGTGATATTTTAGAATCAAATTCAAAAGATGAAGAGGAAGAATGGTTCTTAGATAGGCATAAATACTTCATTATTTGCAAATGGTCTTACTTTGCGGATATGAAGCTCTTTATTGCTCATCTGTTTTTCAGTTCAGTGATCTACTTCTAAAGGTATAAGCGCTTCTTGACATTGTGCTTCCTCTCTGCTGACACCACTGACCTGAGAACCGAGGCATATTGGCAGTTGCATGTCAGTGTGAGTTCTGGATTTACTTCTTAATTTCCTTTTCCAACCCTCAGTTTTGTTTGTTTGATTGTTTTTTAAACCTGTAAGTGGAAATAATAATAAAGGTACTATTCACGTAGGGTTTCGTCAGGATTTTCTTGGGGTAATATTGTGAAGTATCGGGCATATAAATAGCACTTGACCATGTTTGCTATTTTAATATTCACATAACTAGTTATCTCTAGTGCATAGAATCACCTGAATAAAAGTAATTTTTAAGATTCATATAATGTTCACCTATTACAAAAATCTCTTTTTTTTTTTTATTTATTTTTATTTTTTATTTTTTTTTATTGTTTGTTGTTTATAGGGGTACAGGTGTTTAGGTTACGTATGATGCCCTTGCCCCCCCTTCCCCCCAAGTCCCAGTCCCAAGCATGTCCATCTCTCGGAGGGTGCGCATTGCACCCTTTGTGTATGCATATGTCCTTCCCCTCCTCCCCCTCGCCCCTCCCCCTTCCCCCTCTCTCCCTACCCGACATCCAATAGATGCTATTCTTATATGTACACTTATGTGATGTTCTATTTGTAGAGCTGGCATTGTAAACTGCATGATTCTAATAACTCCAAAGCAGTCTGTTTAAAATTTCTAGATATTAGGGTATTTTTCACTGTTCTTTTATTTTTTTAATGTCTGCATCTCTCTCTCTCTCTCTCTCTCTCTCTCTCTCTCTCTCTCTCTCTCTCTCTTTCCCCGTGAGTTTATTTATCTAGTAGACAAAATTCAGAAAAACCCAGATGCTATAGGGATATATACGTATTTGAAGGTTGTGGTTTTCCCATCATAGTTACTCATCAGCAGCCTCAGCAAAAACTCAGGGACTGTAGAAAGAAGAGTCATTTTTTTCTTTGATTCCAGGAGGCATCTCCAGAGCGTCTTTGGGGTAATGGACCTAAAATAAACATTTAAAATGTTGGCTTTTAAGTGTAAATTTTTCATCAGCACTGTTATTCTCTCCTCATAACCTCCTATTTCACTAAGTCCCAGAGAGTACACAGGTAGGGTTGCTTGATTGGGCAGATGGATGATGCATAATTAAAGGAAGGTTGAAAGTATCCACCATACAAAAATGCCTCAGTTCTCCTTCATTAAAGTTGTCGTTACCGGCTCTGATGCTATACCACAGTTTCATCACCTCTATTCTTATCACACTCTCTTTCCATGCTTTTTAAGATGGCATTTAAATTAAATACCTGAGTTTATGCAGTTCGTCTCACTGACAAACAGTATCTGTGCTATCTGGTTGTGTTTTTGCACTACTTATTTGCATGATGGCATTCAAAAGCTTTTGTGAATACCAGCCATAGAAAAAACACAGGTAACATGAAGGGGCAAATCAGAAAAGAAAAAACAGAAATGACTAAGTAAAACAATAGTAAAATATCTTTTTGCCCATTGACTTGGTAAAGATCAGAATATGTGTACGCTGTGGTTTGAATGTATGTGTCCCTTCAAAATTCACATGTTGAAACTTTAACGCCAAGGTGATGGTGTTAGGAGGTGTGGCCTCTGGGAAGTGATTAGGCCACGAGGGTTCTGCCTGCATTAATGCCTGTATAAAAGAGCCTTCAGAGAACTGACAGGCCTTTCCATCTCTTCTGCCTTTTGACGACAAAATGTTTGACTCTTTTGCCCTTTCCACCATGTGAGGATGCAGCAAAAAGTTGCCATCTTGGAAATAGAAAGCAGCTGTCACCAGACACCAAATCTTCCAGCACCTTGATCTTGGACTGCCCAGCCTCCAGAACTGTGAAAAATAAATTCCCATTATTTATAAATTGCTCAATCTAAGACATTTTGTTATAGCAGCGGCAATGGACTAAAACAATATGTAATAGCCAGTGTCATCAAAATCCAAGAAAGTGGCCGCTTCTGACACTCTGCTATGTGCTGTAAATTCATATAACGTTTGGAGAGCAATTTGGCGATATGTATCAAAATCTTAGAAAAAGTTCCAGGCACACACATTCTCTTTTAGATATTTAGTCTGTGGAAATAGTCTACAGAGGAAGATGTATCTACAAAGATGTTTATCATACTTCTATCATAGCAGAAGGAAACCCTCACTATAGGTGATATGTCTAATAATAGAAGACTACAATCATGTAAGGGAATTTCGTAAAGCCCTTAAAATTACATTATAGAAAAATAAAAAATGTTTACAAAATGTGAAGGAAAAATCAGTACAGGTCATAAAACAATCTTTCAGTTTGAGCCTATTTTGGTTAAATTTATATATTCATGTTACTTTCTAGAAATATTTATAGTTCAATGTTAATAGTGGCTGTATATAATGGGAGTTTGGGCAATGCTAATGCTTTTTCTGACTTTCCTATATATTTTTTTCAATTGGCTACAATGAACATGCATTTTTACAAGATGGGAAAAGAAAGGCGCTTTTTAATTTTAAATAAAAAGAGACCAGTAAGAATATTTTATTTTTTTCACTCAGAGATTTTAAGCTCTCTGGGGTGAGATTCAGCTTATGAAATATCAGGTAACAAACATAATAGATAAATCTAATTATCATAGCAGCTACTTTGTTTTTCAGCTAAGTGGTTTATTTTTCTAAAGCATTCTGGATGAGTTTCTTAGGAAAGATCAATTCTTTAAAAAATTCATATTTTTCTTCTGTTGAATAAAACCAATAACACTGATGCTATTATAAAGGATAAATAAAAACCATAGAAGAATAAACTTGGTTGAGCTTGTTGGGAAAACACTTATGGACAAACTCTATTTTCAAAGGGCTATAAACAACATTGCTTCAAATCCCAAATCTTTCTTCTCCTTCTGGGTGTTCCACCATGAATTAAAAACCAGAAAGTCTTAAGAAAGAAATCCTACTCATCATCTCACTTAGGCACCATCTCACTGCTTTTTGTTGACTCCTGTCAATTCCTGAGTTCTAGCCAAAAATTGCTTCTTGAGTATTTGTCAATCTGTCAATATTTCTCCTGAAATAAGATTATGGAGACCTAAATGATGTTTGCAATAGGTGTTACCTAAAAGCTTGCTTTCTAAGTAAAAAGTTTGGTTAGTTTCCTGAGAACAGCACAGTGTTTTCTATGCCCTGGGGATAGGAATTTGGCAAATGAGCAAATATGGCCAATTAGCCTGAATGTATCAATATTGGTGAATCCTTTTAGGTTTGGGGTGGTTTGTATTATAGCTCTTTCCTAAGGAAATTGAAAGATGTTATGTAACTTTTTATTGATTGGGTCTCTGGCTGCCCTCGCAGTTGAGTCCTTGCACCATTGCAAGGTGAATAGAAAAGCATGTCCTGGGAAATTCACCATGTTCTGGAATGATTGCAGCAAGAAGAAAAGAACTCCTTAATTTCCATGCCATTCCTTTTAAGAAAGACCTGGAATATCTGAGGGCCCAAGCTGAGAAAGCTCTGCTTATCAATTTACTACTCTGGAGACAACAGGTATCCACATCTACTGTTTTCTTCTTCTAGAACTCTTTACTTGAACACACTACAACCTTTTATGGCAAAGCAATGGTCAAGCCATCTTAATTAGGATGACTCCTTATTAAATAACTCATTGTGGTTGGGAAATGATGAGGCGGCCATCTTCTTTTGTCTTCTTTTCTCTGAAAATAAAATTTTGTCTAATTTTTTATTAAGGACATTTGGGATTCACTTTATTAAATTTTCTACTTTCTTTAATAGCTCTAAACACATGACAATACACATCTAGTCTTGCAAAAACAACATGAAGTTGTTAAACTAAATTGGTGTTTTTTTTTTTTTAATCAGCACAACTGGCCATCTTTCATTATAAAATAATTTTCCTCTCAATTCGAGCCAATTTCACAGTGCATGTGTGTTTCTGTCTGTCTGTCTTTATATGCTGCCTGAATACCATATGTCTTTTCTTGGAATAGAAAGAATTTTTAAGTCCAGGTAATATCAAACTTTCAAGACTGGAAATGCCACTTCTGACTTACCAATTGTTTCTGGCCTGTGCTTCTACAAAACACAAAGCACATATTTTCTAACCATAACTGAAACCATTTAAAAATAGTGTTTTTGGAGGGATGAATCTGTGTGAAACTTCTGTAAGACATTTGTAGAAACAGCCACGAAAGCCCTTAACATTTTATGTGTTGAATGTTTTTTTTTTCTTCCTTTGTCATGAGGATCATCTTCATGTCAATGTCACAGGAAATTGGGACAATTTAGTGTTTGAGAAATAATGAAATAGCTAAAGGAGAGATCAGATACCAGGCCATACCATGTGGCCTTCTGAGGATGGAAGACACTAAAATAAATTTGGTATTACTTTCATCCCATGCGACAGCCCCCAGAACACAGGCTCCAAAACTGTCCATGCAGGCCTCTCATTTGGAGGAGACCACCAGAAGAACAGTTCTGCACTGCAGCGCACTTCTTCTGTGATTCACGAAGTTTAATTCCCCGCCCCTTGAAGTTTTCACCCAGTGGCTCAGAATCTAAACATGTGCTAATACCCAGTTCTTTGTCCTCATTTCCCGAGTCTTCTGGGTGACTCATTCTGAAAGTCCAGGTGTGGATGGGAGAGGCACATGGAGGAAAAAGCCAGGCTCAGAATTTATATTTGTCTAATGCCACATGTTCCCAAACTATTTCTGGGCTGCTTCAAAACTGGTCTGCACAGATATTAATCTCTGTGACCATATGTCTGAAGCATTTCATCACTGGGAAACAGCTGAAAGTAGTTGGTGGTGCTCTGTGGGTTCCATGTTAGGTGTTGTAAATATGGGCAGAAGAGGAGCCTGTTTCTGGAGCTTATGGGACTGTGATGAGAAATGCCCACACCTCTTTTTTATTTTTGAACTTGGCTGCATGACTGCAATTGTTAGGTTCTAGGTAAATTTATTCCCAAAAAGTAAGGGTTGGAGTGGGTGGTGTGGGTGATCTCAGGCAGGGCAGAGGTCAGATGCAGTTTTATGGCATCCTACTGCTGACCAGGAGTACTTTTTTTAAAAAATCTAAGTCAGCACAGCCACAACAAATCGCTTTTTTCCAAATCATATTTTCCCCAAAGTATAATATCATGCAAAAAAAAAAAAAATCTAAAACAAAAGAAATACACTGTACTTAGAAGACAGATGACCTCTTATTTCATACAATTAAGATTAGTGTTTAATTGGTTAATCCAAATATTTGATTAATTTTGGGAGGGTGGTCATAAAAATGATACCTACATACTTTTAATATTTTCATTTAACTTAAAGAGCACAAATATGCACTTATTTTCCAATCTTTTGCTATAGGGCCAAGCCTTTACTTTGAATGGGTGGTAGTTGGTTAGAGATTCACTTTGCTTCTCTTGCAAAAACCACACCAAAAAGATATCTTTTGCAATTTCCAATTTTGGTTTATTGAAAGCAAAGCAAGAATTGAAATACATGTGCAAAGAGATCTTAGCACAGAATCATTTTGTATTTTGTATAATACACATTCCACTCCAACTTTAATTCTTTCAGGCATACCTAATTCAAGGCACTTTAACAATTCATCTGTATTTAGTCTCTTTAAAACATTCAGTTGAGTGTTTATGGATACAATGCCCTCTTTCTTTTCTCAGTCAAATTTCATCAATGTGTGCAACATTTAGACTTAATAATGACTACAATTGGCATAAACTACCTGGAAATAAACAACTGATACTTGTGAGGTGGATAAAGGGGGGCCTTGGGTGTCAGAGAGTGGTTGGCTAGATATGAACACTCTGTACCTATGGACATCAGTCAGTATGTTTAGAGAGAATGGGAGGAAGTAGTTAACCTGATGAATCCCTTAAGCAAGGGCAGTTAAGATGGTGTATCATGTAGGATGGACTAAACAATGATGTAGTAAGGAACAGTTCCCAAATAGTCATGGTTTGCAATAAGTGTTCTGTTTTTCTCGTGTTAGGCCTTACTCATGTGTCTGCTGGAGTTTGCCTTGGGACCCAAACTGGGGGAGCAGCTGCTCTCTGAAGCCTAATAGCTGCAGCAGAGATCCTTGCGGATCAACGTTTCCACCTGGGAGTGACACATGTAACTTCCACTCAAAATTCACTGGCCAAAGTAAGTAAGTCAATGACTACATCTAACTTTATCAGAGCAAAGAAATACTATTCTACTCTGTGCTTAGAGGGAAGAAAGATGGGAATATTTGGTGAACGACTCCATGACTACCACAGACAGCTTTTATTTCAATGTTGAATATGACTAGCTCTTTCTTTCAATGTCCTTACAATCACTATTCTAATTTCTTTATAGCATAACCTCAGTGATTCCTCCAAAACAACCTTATGAGGTTGGTATGATGATGTCTATTTGATGGATGAAGAAATGAAGCACAGAGAAGAGAGATACTCGCTGGAGATCGCACAGCAGTAATCTGAACTTGAGCTCAGGTGGTTGGAGGCCAGGGTGTGTGCACATTCTGAGCACCTGAGCCGCAGCTCTTTCTCAGAAGGGAGTGGAATGACAAATGGACTCAAATCCATATAATGCTGCTCTCAGCTTTATCACAAATGATTCCAGGATTTTCTCTGTAAAATGGGGTTAGCATTTCTTTGCTCTACTATCTGCTACACAGATGATTTAACAGCTATTGTCTCTATCTTCAACTAGACTTAAAACCTAGACCTGCACTGCCCAATACAGCAGCCATGAGCCCTGTGTGACCACTCAACACGTGGAATATGGCTAGTCCGAATTGAGATGTATCCTAAAATGCACTCAAAGATTTCAAAGACTGAATATGAAAAAAAATGTAATATGTGTCACTCATAATTTTTCATATTACTTATATAAATAATAATAGTTTAGATATATTAGATTAAATAAAACATACTAATGTTAATTTTACCTATTTTTAAAAAACTTTTGATTGTGTATAATTTTTTTTTTTTTTTTGAGACACGGTCTCACTCTCTTGCCCAGGCTAGAGTGCAGTGGCATCATCATAGCTCACTGCAGCCTCAAACTCCTCAGCTCATGAGATCCTCCTGCCTCAGCCTCCTGAGTAGCTAAGATTACAGACACATGCTGCCACACCTGGCTAAGTTTTCTATTTTTTGTAGAGATGGGGTCTCGCTATGTTGTTCAGACTGGCCTTGAACTCCTGGCCTCAAGTGATCCTCCTGCCTTGGCCTCCCCAAGTGCTGGGATTACAGGCATGAGTCACTGTGCTCGGCTCCTAAAATTTTTAAATTGCATATGTAACTTGCATTATATTCCTATCAGACAGCTATGCTCTAGAATCTTAAGTAGGATGAAAGATGGATTGGATTGGCATAAATCAGCAATTTATATCTTCTAAATAGAGTTTGGCAAATTTGAACAACTTAGTGAACAAGTTCAAACTTTAATCAAAGTGCTCAAGAAAAAATAGGAATTAAATAGCATTATTCCTAAAAGTCCAGTCTATTGAAGGATAACTATTATAAGTTACTTCAGCAGCACAGCACATACAAAGTAATTTTTAAAAATCTGTTTTAGAAGAATTTATGAACTCTGAGAGCATTTGTCACTTGTTAATTCATCGAATATTTACTGAAGGTCTATGGCTGGAGGCAAGGACTGCAATGATATGTCCTAGTGAATCATGCATCTGAAATATCAAAGAACCGGCTAAC
The DNA here is from genome assembly GCA_004363605.1 of Indri indri. Lineage (NCBI taxonomy): Eukaryota > Metazoa > Chordata > Mammalia > Primates > Indriidae > Indri > Indri indri. The sequence continues at coordinate 29,352 of RJWJ010015910.1, forward strand.
CCATAAAGAGGATGCCCCAACACAGACAATATAAAGAGCTGCTCTCTTTAACATTGAAAATATTTTGCACTTAAGCTCTGAAGTTGGGTGTGTACATACAGAAGTCCCTTCTCTGCCTAGGTCCTGATGTGTGACCCCCTGCCTGGGACCTTCTTGGTCCTCTTACATGAGTCCTGAGCCTCTAAGTTCTCAACATGACCCTGGGTCCAGCCTTATCTTAGCTATTTCTTTATAAGAATGAAAATTAATTGGTGAACCAAATCGAGCATAAAGAATATTTGAAAAAGAAGCTTCTCTCTTGCCTTGCTCATCCTCCACACCAGAGATATGCCTCTCTTAGATGGAGACTCAACACAATGCTGGTAATGTTTCCCTGCCACCAGGCAGCCCAATGCAAGGCTAGGCAGGATGGGAAGCAGGACTCTCCCACTGACTTGCTGTGCAGCTCTAGGGCACTCACCCAACCTCTCTAGGTTCCAGGAGTCTTGGTCAGCTGGATTCTATCTCCTCCATCTCCTGGGCTGTAAACTGGTTGCATCAAAATCACCTGGGAAGCTTCCGGGATCTACCTCTGGACAGATGAATCAGGCTTGATTCAGGTCTGGGGAATATGTATTTCTTACGTGTCTGTAGGAGATTCAGAATGCCTCCTACACCTGCCTCTAGAGTTGGGAAACCTTTAGACTGAATTAGTGGTTTTCAAATATTTTTGTCCATAACCCACAGTAAAAATACATTTTACATCAAGACTGAGCATACAGAGGTTGCTTAACTGAAACAAAAGTGCCACAAACAGTATTGACCTTTTCTCTGGGTGATGTTCTCTGATATGTTCAATTCAATTGTTTTTTTCTGCATCACTTAAAAATCGTTTGTTGTGACCCATAAGTTAATTATACAAACTATTAATGCTTTGCAACTTGCTACTTGAAAAACAGTGGAAACTATGACCCTTTTCAGCTCTTAGGGTTTAAATCAAACTTAGAAATCAGAGTCTATAAACACTCTGGGCTCAGAGATGATTATATTCAACCCCACCTTTGCTGGGTTTGCATTCCACTTGGAATTCTATATCTAGAGAATAATCTCTTTAATGGTGAAAGGGCCGATAAACCTATTCCAATTTTCTCCATAATGAAAATAATACCTCCTAGATAATCATGCATATAATGCCCACATCAATGTATTTTAGGCATAAAAGGTTAAAGTTATGAAGAATCTGGTAGGAACTCTGTAAAGTGCATTGAATCTGGCTTAAGAGAAGAATGCTCAACTCACAACAGCCTTCTCTTCACCTGAAGGTGCTTTTTAATTCCTTGGCATCTTCCCTCTTTACTCTAGGCCTTTGCTTCAAACCTGCCATCATTTCTTTAAGGTAAAGAAATCCGGACGAATCTTTTCAATCCATCATTCCCGGACCCTCCAGATGGTCAGAGTGGGCTGCAGCCATCTGGTACCCCAGGTGCCTGCTCTGCCCTTCCCATCTTCACAGGAGCAAATGAAGGGCCCTTGTGGGCCCCCAGCATGTGACAGAAGGACCCCATCCTTTACCACGGTGGCACATTGTCTTACAAGGATGTCTAGGGTCTCCTTGGGCTGACAGCCTACACGGTAGGGGGAAAATTGCTTTTCTGCAAAGCCGAATGGCAACTCTGGTCTTTGTCTTTGGGTTTTGTGTTTTGAGTGGAATGTTGGATTATCCAGCTGCTTCTTCAACCCTGCTCCCTCTGTCCATCTTTTGTATAAATCTGTTAGTTCTCCAGACCACACAAGTGAAAAGGGTACTTGCAAATAACTCTTCTGCCCTCTGACTTCACTTTAACAGCCCTCCAAGGAGATAAGGTCGCAAGTTCACTGATGGCAGGAAAGGCCGCTGCAGGCCTGAGCGATCCCATACGCTCCCGGTGCCATTCCGAATTCATAAAGCCACAGTGCCTCAAGAGTCCAACGACTTTTCCATGTGTTTGATATTTTTAGTCCTAAGCACTGTCTTCAGAGCTTTCCCAACATGTGTTTGAGAACGACCCAGTGGTCCCATATTAAGATAATTATTTTAACTGCTGTTTTGAAACACCACAGCAGTGTACCAAGACACTTCCTACCCAACAACCTGCACAGTTGGTTAAGCAAAAATTGATCCCTAGTCAATCAAATGAATCTAATAAGTTGTAGATAAATACATGATTTCATCACCTACAGTATGAGCACCCAAAGGGAAATAAGTGACCTCACTGGAGGTGTTGATTTCCGCCCCCCGTAATAAATGGTTCAGCCGCATGCTTGTGCTAAGCAACCCATGATCTCACAGCGCGCTGCTATAATAAACTGAAACAATGCGGATATGCAGTGTGGAAAATGCTACCCGTAGCGAGCATGACTACCCAGAATATGTCTTAACAGACTCAAACATAAATTAGCCTCTATAAATCTCATTGCTTGTTGCTTCACTGACATGTATGTCTTGTCAAAATATTACATTCTTGAAAGGGCTGTATAAGTAGATTAAATGGTTTCTGTCCTTGGGAATGTGGAAGCCTTTATTTGTTTTGTTAAGAGACTTTTAAATATCCTTAGGTTATGCATCAAACAGATGTCCAGGGTAAATGCTCCTGACTCATTTAAACATTTCTTAGCTTGAATTAAGGTCCAGGTTCTGCAGCTTGTGTATAGTTCGACGCACTAGGCAGCACCTGACAAAACTGTGAGGCTGGTAATGCTAGGTCTGATGGCTCTATGGTGTGACTTTTAATGGCAGAACTGAGGAAACTAAGATAAATTAAAACCTAATTGGGTGCGTTAACAGTTTTAGCAGTCTGCACATATGGATCCCATGAGGACACTTTAAACAATGTTACAGTTTAGCTCCTGTTGCAAGACTTAGCTGCAAAATGAGACCTGAATGGTTGTCTTTCCAATCCATTTCTCGGGGTTGAGTTTCCTTTTATTTTGAATGTTATGTTCACAGAGTGCAAAGTCACATTCACCCTTCACCCCCAACTAGTTCAGTCCATGATGAGGGGGGCTTACAGTGTAAATGTCCCAACACGAAAACCATAGAACATTCATCAGAGAGGGGAAATTCCTTAAGGTGATCGCTCCATGGTAGAAAGTGCTCTTCGGGCAGGAATTTCGAGGAGTCCCAGTTGCCTTTGAAGGCCTCCATCGCTTCCCTGGGGTCAGAGTGCCTCTAACGTGCAGACTCTGTTTTGTAACTTGAGATTACCTCTCAGAGAAAAATCTCCCTGCCTGCCTTACAATGAAAACAAAATCAATTCTACTTGAGTTTTCAACCATTCTACTTGAGTCTTCTAGACCCTGTGGTCTTTCTCTAGTTGCTACAGTCAATCCACAGACTTGGAGCAAGCGTAAGAAGGCAAATGCTTGGATATAGCTTTTATCCGGGTCTTCAAAAACTGGTCCCTTTAAATTTTGAGTAAGAGCTTGATATCACCAGGGCAATGAAGCTTATATAGATGGCCAGAGGAAGGGCCTGAAGAAACTGCCCTTTGTTCTTGCAATACGAGAGAGAGTCTGAGAAGTTACTTATGGTTGTGTTTTGTGATGTTTCATTAATATAGATTTTTTCCATGGCTTTGCAAGTTAACTTACAAATGTTTTCTTTTCCTGTAAAAGACTCCTTGAGGCTGGTCGATTCAGGGCCTTACTACTTTTTCTATCAACTAATTAAAGACTCCCCTAGTTTCTTCTTTTCTGACTTACCCTAAGACTATAGAAGTGAAATGATTTCTTTCCTTTTTTTTTTTTTTTTTTAAGACAGAGTCTCACTCTGTTGCCCTGGCTAGAGTGAGTGCTGTGGCGTTAGCCTAGCTCACAGCAACCTCAAACTCCTGGGCTCAAGCGATCCTACTGCCTCAGCCTCCCAAGGAGCTGGGACTACAGGCATGCACCGCCATGCCTGGCTAATTTTTTCTATATAGTTTTAGTTGTCCGATTAATTTCTTTCTATTTTTAGTAGAGACGGGGTCTCACTCTTGCTCAGGCTGGTCTCGAACTCCTGAGCTCAAAAAATCCGCCTGCCTTGGCCTCCCAGAGTGCTAGGATTACAGGCATGAGCCACCGTGCCCGGCCGCGAAATGATTTCTTAACCAGTTTGAATCCACTAAGGGCTCTGCAAGTAGCACAGCAATACTCGTGTGCACTTATAGGGATTTTAAAAGTTCTTTTATAAAGTAGTGATTGGCGTAAATTTTATACAATTGAGTTGAATTAGCTGGAGATGTCTAACATTGTGAATAATGTTCCTATGACCATGTTGCATTACCAAGTTTTTCAGCAAAATTGAAATCCTCTGGTTGGGTAGCTGGTCATGCAATTTTCTGAAAACTGCTATATCTTTGATTTGTACAATCAGGTCACACATTTGGCTCAAGAGATGAGAAAACATTAGATTAAACTAATGGAAGTAGCATTTTTATTTCAAATATGAATATTTTGCATAGATTTATTGCATATCATTGCATCAACTTTTAACTTAGACATACCAAAACATGCGCCATTCCTTCTCTCCTCCCTAATGCATCCTTAACCAGTGTGTATTAAAACATAGAAGGAAATAGAGTGTACAAGCACAAGAATGTGTGTAATTCACACACTGTTACTTATTTTTGGCTCAAGTAGTTGTATCTAGAGTTGTGAAATTCCCACTGAATATTGGGGTTAGGGTCAATGCCCTAGACATTTGTTAGGCTTTCTTGAATGTGAACCCCTCAAGCAGCACCCCCTGAGAAATCACTTAAATGGTTCTGCCTCTTGTAGGTCATTATCATATTATTGCGCGTTAATGGGAGGAGATTTCTACCTTAATTGATGGACGATCCAGCTCTTCCAAGTTTAGATAAATACCCTTGTGGAGAAAGGTGGTTAAAATTAGCAGCCTCCACTTTCTTTTGTGCTCTTCCCAAAAGGAAGGCGAACTGTTTCACCTTTAAAAATGATCAACTGTGAACTCCCAACCTTTTCATTAATACTCTGAAGCAATGCTGAGGCTAATGTGCTTAGATAGGAACACTAAATTTAGGGGATGCTAAGAGGAAATAGAGAGTAACTTGAAACTGGACAACACTGGCTTCAGAGATATGGCTTATTCTTAGGCCTAGTCACTTTTTCTAGAATTTCAGAGGAAAGGCAAGGGCCTCACAGAGCCCTCCTTACCAAATCCCCCTCCTCTGCATCTCAGGGCCCCCGCTCTCTGAAGCGCCCCCAGGACACCTGCCAGAGTCGTGTGTCAGAGACCCGTGTCTGCCCTGCGATGGCTAGGGTCCTGCAGCCAGCTGGTGAGAAAGTTCACCGAAGAGGTTGAAATCTCTTCAGTTTTAAAATATGGAATATGTCTGAATTAGAATAAGGTCTAAATTGGTTTGAAAGCCAGGCCTGGATTGGAAGGGGAGAATGCTAACATCAAAGTGTGTCAGAGCCAAAATAATGTTAGAGATTTAATGAGGACTACACGCATTCCCTCAATTGTGTGTGGTGTGTGTATGTGTGTGTGGTGTGTGTATGTGCGTGTGGTGTGTATATGTGTGTGTGATGTATGTGTGTGTGTATGTGATGTGTATATGTTTGTGTGGTGTGTATGTGTGTATGTGGTGTGTGTGGTGTGTATGTGTGTGGTGTGTATATAAGCGTGTGCTGTGTGTATTTGGTGTGTGTGCTGTGTGTATGTGTTTGTGGTATGTGCATGTGTGTGTGGTATATATCTGTGGTGTATGTGTGGTGTTTGGTGTGTATGTGGTGTATACAGGTGTGTGGTATGTGGGTTGTATGTGTGTGTGTGGTGTGTATGTGTCTATGTCTGGTGTGTGTAGTGTATGTGTGTGGTGTGTGTCTATGTGTGTGGTGTGTGTCTATGTGTATGTGGTGTATGTGTGATATGTTTATATGTGCATGGTATATATATATATTTGTGTGATGTGTGTATTTGGTGTGTATGTGTAGGGTGTATGCGTGTGGTGTGTGTGATGTGTATGTGTGCGGTGTGTGGGGTGTGTGTGTATGTGCTGCATGTATATATGTGTGTGGTGTGTATGTGTAGAGTGTGTCTATGTATGTATATATGCATGTGTGGTGTGTGTGCATGTGTGTG
>RJWJ010015911.1:0-35366 GCA_004363605.1 Indri indri
TTTTTTTTTAAAGTCCTGCTGAACTATTTTTTAAAACATTTTTTTAGAATAGTTCTATTATTGAAAATATTGAGAAGATACTACAGATAATTCCCATATACTCTATACTGTTTTCCCTACTATCAACATCTTACATTAGTATGACATGTGCTGTAACCAATGAACCAATATTGATATATTATTATTAAATAAAGTCCACATTTTATTTAAATTTTCTTAGTTAAGGAAACATAATGCCTTTTTTCTGTTCCAGGATCCTATTCACAATATTTCATTATATTTACAGTTGACCCTTGAAACATGGAGGTGAGTGATGCCGACCTCCCATACAGCTGAAAATTTAAGTAGAACTTTTGATGCCCCCAAAATTTTACTAATAAATAGCCTGCTGTTGACTGGAAGCCTTACCAGTAACATAAACAGTCGATTAACACATATTTTGTATGCTATATGTATTAAATGCTGTATTCTTACAACGAAGTAAATGAGAGAAAACAAAATGTTATTAAGAAATTCATGAGGAAGAGTAAATAAATTTACTATTCATTAAGTGGAAGTGGATCATCATAAAGGTCTTCATTGTTGTCATCTTCGTATTGTGTAGGCCGACGAGGAGGAGGAAGAGGAAGGGTTGGTCTTGCCACCTCTGTCTCAGGGGTGGCAGAGGTGGAAGAAATTCCATGTCTAGGTGGACCTGTGCAGTTCAAAGCCATGATGTTCAAGGGTCAACTGTAGTTGTTATGTGTCTTTCTTATTCTCTTTGCTGTGACAGTTTTGCAGACATATTTTGGTTTCAGTGATCGTGACACTTTTGAGGAGTATTAGTCAGGTATTTTATAGAACTTTGTTCAACTGATATTTGTCTGATATGTTTCTCATGATTAAACTGAGGCTGTGTGTTTTGGGGAGGAAGACCACAGAGGTAAAGTGTCATTTTTACCACATTGTATCAGGTGCACATACTGTTAACATTACTTATCACTGTTAGTGTTGACTTTGATCACCTGGCTGAGGTATTCCTTGGCAGGTTTATCCACTTGAAGTTACTCTCTTCCCTCATGTTTTCCACAGGTGAACTATAGGACTAGATTTTTTTTAAAAATATGGATCATATTATAGCTTTCAGAGTATAAGATTAGCTGATACTATTGAAAAAATCCCCAGCTAAAACATTAAATAACGTGCAATTGGCATATTTTTCCCCAATTAAATTTTAGTTTGCAAAATTTTAGAAGTGTTTCAGTAATTTGGATCCATTTTCTGGGAAAAACATGATATACAAAGACATTCTCAAGTAAACGCAAATCTTTTTAATAAAGATTTCTTAGGTAACTCATCCACAAACTATTTGGATTACTGGAAAAAATCAGATTTCATTTGTAACTAAGCCAAAAGGGCTATATTTACCATGAGGACACCTACACACACACACACACACACACACACACACACACCCCAATAAGTACACAAAAAGGAGAAAGAATCTACTTAAAACTTAACGGAAGATTTCTGATCATAACAGCTAGATGAAGAAGTTTTTTTCTATAGTAAGATAATTTTTATTATCATTATAAACAATACTTATAACAGACATCATTAAACTAAAATAAAATTAAATTAGAAAGATAGCATAACATCACTAAACCAAAACTATGAAGGTTTGAAGAATCAACTCTATATCTTTCCTTTTATAAATTCTCTTAATGCTCCTTGAGTTCTTTTCTTTTTTTCATTTAAATGCCATCTTTGAGAAGACATTTTAAATAGTCAATGGATTTAAAAACAGTTGGTCCCCTCATTAAGGGGTCCCAAATGTTCCAATTTCTGTCTGGGATGAAATTGAAACAGGATTTTAGACTCTCATTTTATTTTTACTTAGTTTTCAGTACTATAACATTAGCAAAACTCTTACATTGGTGTGAAACCACAGTAGGATTAAGAAGCAACTTAGATGGGCAGGCTCCCAGAGCTCCAGTCTGAAATGTCAATAAAACCTTACTGGAATAAATCAGAAATATGGTGCCAGTTAATTTAGGTTTCCTCATTCAACTTCCTAAATAACCATAGAAATAGAAAGTACCTTGAATGGAAATACATTAAAAAAATAAACAGTCCTCACAGATATGTTCTCAATCAAGAGCACCGTATTCTCAAAGTCTGCTGGTATATAGTTGTGTGAAGTCAGCAGTCTCAGCAGAATTTCCGAAAACTAATCATGGAAGTCAAGTCCATTTTACCAGGAAGTAGTTATTTATGATTACCTAAATTTTAACAGTACCTCCCAAGAAGTTGTATGATGTGGGAAATAGCATGTAACAAAATATGTGATAAATTCCTTATTTTGCTCTATTTATCTATTAGATTTGTGAATTATTAAATAGGATTAATGTACATGATATAAGATGGAAATACACTGTATGAAGTACAGTGAATAGTCTCCCTTTTTCCCGTGACTCAGCTACCATCCCACTTCTCAAAGACAATCAGTTTTCATAAACTTCGAGAGATACTCCGTGCATTTCTAAAGTTATCTACAGAAATATCTTTCCCCATATATGGCAACATGCTATACATGCTGTTCTGCATTTTCTATATTTTTCCCTTAAAACACCTTGGAAACCTTTCCATACCATAAATACAGAATTTCATATTTTTTAAAGGACTCACATGATACTACATTGTGTGGTTGAACAATAATGAACATATAAAGTCCCCTTGATGGACATTTTAATTGTTTATAAATTTTGACATTGTAACTGATGTTCCAATCAATCTCTGTCATATATCATTTCACATGTATTCCAGAATATCTGGGGAAAATCCCCTACTGTATATAATTTTCACTAATTGAAAACCTGCTTCTCTTTAGACTTAAAGTAAGTATTAAACTAATTTGTATAGAATATTAGTTTGAAGGAGGAGGTGGCAGTTAATTTCCTGAGGGTCCCCAGATGACGCAACTTTGCCTTGGGGATTTGAGTGTTCTTAAGCTGGCTCACGTCTTCTGAAACACCAATCAAGACACCAGGTCAGGAAAAAAAAGATGTGTGAATTTATTCATATGAAGGTTTTAAAACACTATGGAAATTAAGTCCTATTTATTTATACATGTAAGAAATGATCAACTTCTTGAAATTGAAACTCTGCTAGAAATTCCAAGAATTATGGTTACCATTCACATAAGCATGAAATGGGTAAGATGAACAGGGTATGAGAAAGCTCACTGCACTCCACCAGGCAGGGTTAGAGTGACAGAGACCCAGTGTCAAACATCGGTGACCTCCAGTTACTATAGATCGATAGACTTCTGTCAATAGTAAAGTAAGAGGGGGTGAATACTGTTTGAAAAAAAAAATTAAAACACCTTTCTCATGAACTCTGAATTATTCTTAAAGGGCTAACAGGGGAGTAGATAAGTGAAAACCTGAGAAGATATCCCACAATGAGACCAGTAACTTGCAAGAAAAAAACATGGCAGTCAAATAGAATATTTTAATAAATGATATTTATTGAGTCATGCAGATTCAAGTCCTAGTGTAGAAGACCTTGGAGAACACCAAAATCTAGGACAATGGTGGCCAGCAATGTATAATCTTTATTATTTGAAGTTCTTTTTATTGAATGATCTATGTAATGACCTGGGTTTTGCAAAGGAGTTCCAATTTCAGGTACTTTTATTCTTCTTAATCAAGGAAGTTTCTTAAGTATATTATTAAATATGACATACATGTTGTTAGGTTTTATTAAAAAATACATTAAAAATCATTGGAAAAAATCTGCCTTACCCCAAATAAAAAATGGGTACAATGTTTGAATAGACATTTCTCCAAGTAAGATCTATAACTGGCCAATGAGCCCATGAAAAGATACTCAGCATCTTTAGTTACCAGGAAAATGCAAATCAAAACCACAATGAGATACCACTTCACATACAGTAGGATGGTTAGAATCAAAACATCTGATGATAACAAGTATTAACAAGGACATGGAGAAATCAGAATCCTAGTATACTTCTGGAGAGAATGTGAAATGGTGCCATAACTTTGGAAAATAGTGTAGAAGTTCCTCAAATGATTAAACATAGAGTTGTGATAAGACCCAGCAATCCTACCCCTAGGCATATACTCAAGAGAAATGAAAACATGTGTCCACACAAAAACCTATACATGAATGTCAACAGCAGCATCATTCTTAATCAACAAAATGTAGAAATGACAAATATCCATCAACTGATGAATGGATAAATACAATGTGGTATATCCATACAATGAAATATTATTTGGTCATAAACGGAAATGAAGTATTGATACAACATTAATGAATCTTGAAACCATTATGGTAAACAAAAGAAGTCAGTCACGCGCACACACACGTATTACATAATTCCCATTTACTTTAATGTCCAGGACAAGGAAATCTATAGAGACAGAAAATAGATTAGTTGTTTCTTAGGGATAGGGGGAGAGCAGTATGATGTAGGCGGTTGTCTTAGTCTGTTTGTGCTGCTGTAACAAAATCCCTGAGACTGGGAAATTTACAAAAAACAGAAATTTATTTCTCATTGTTCTGGAGGACGGAAAGTCCAAGATCAAGGTACCAGCAGGGGAGGGGCTGGTGAGGGTCCGGTCTCTGTTTCCGAGATGGTGCTGTGAATGCTGCATCCTCTGGAGGGGAAGAATGCTGTGTTCTTCATGGCAGAAGGCAGAAGGGCAAAAAGCGACCAACTCCTTCTGTCAAGCTCTTTTATAAAGGCATTTAATCCCATTAATGAAGGAGAAGCCCTCATGGCCTAATCACCTCTTAAAGGACCCACTTCTTAATACTATAACATTGGCAACACCTGAATTTTGGAAGGGACGCATTTCAACCATAGCAGGGGTAATTATTAAAAAGCACAGGGTTTCTTTTCGAGGTGATGAAAATGTTCTACAAATTTACCGTGGTGATGGCGATGGCGTGTATCTGTGACTGTCCTAAAAACCACTGTATTGTACATTTTAAATGCATGACTTGCATAGTATGAGATTTCTATCTCAATAAAGCTGTTTAAAAAAAAAAAAAAGTCACCCATCCCCCAGGGGAAAAAAAAAAGAAAAGAACTTGCCCTTGTTACATAACACTGCTTCTGCTCTAGCTTATTTAGACAATCTCTGGTTTCTGGAAGAATTGGCAGTTTTGTAATAAAACAAGGGACAGTTTTACAGAGAAGGAAATAATCACAGTGGTCTTTTTAACCTTCCGTGTAATCAAGCACTATTGAACATTTAGCAGCCTACTGTCAGAAGCAGCTTCTGCCAGCATATTCTAAAGCATTTATGAAGAACGAGTTACCCTGATTTCTGAATTGTCAGAGTGAGAAAAGCACAGCTGCTTTCAATGGAAAGAAAATTAGATTGAAAAGAGAAGAGGCAAAGAAATATTCTTATTGTTTGTGAAAGTCTTTTCCTATATAGGCTTCCAAAGTCCACGGGCTATCAGGAAATGAAACTATTAACCTGATATTTCTACATACCTATTTACAGCTACTTCTGTATAAAGCCCTGCACATCCAGACAAATCAGGGAGATATTCTTCTCATCTAATTGAATGTTTATTGTGCACTCAATCTGCAGGATGGTGTAAGATGATTTTTTGAGGGAGCAGAATAGAAACCTTAGACAATTTCTTGTCACTAACAGTATATGCTAAATGCTTTTTTCTTCTGTCAGTCCAGTATTTTTAAAACCCAAACCTCTAGATTGACATATATTTCAGGCAATGAACTAAATGCTGTATATAAATTACCTCATTTAATGTCTCACCAACACCATGAAGCAAGTGTTAGCAAAGACCCTTTAACATACATAACAAATCTGGCAAAATAGTATACAAAATACTAATAGGCTCAAGGCAAGGAAGAGTGGTAAACTGAGACCAATGGTAGAGTGGATATTAGAATTTTTATACATACTTGAACTTTAGAAGTTTAGGTTTCAAGATGAAGTGCTGGAGACTGAGGACATGGCCTCAGGCCTCTGAAATACAGAAATTGAAACTAAGACCCTCTCGAATAAATTCAGGATCTGGAGAGTTAGATCATCAATAAAAAGGTGGATTTGAAAAGTCCACTGAAAAGCAATGACGTTTTATGGTTATAAGGCTCAATCTTGGTTCCAGCTAAAAACTTTGTGAGTGAAAAGATCTCCTCTAGGCATTTGTAACCAAAGTCAGCTTGTATACAGGTGTGGGATTCACATTTATACAATTTACATGGTTTAAGAAATCCTGAGCTGAAAAATAAATTTAAAATTGTAGCCAAATTTAAGTGGTCCCTAGCAAAAGGAAGGAAGGAAGGAAGGAAGGAAGGAAGGAAGGAAGGAAGGAAGGAAGGAAGGAAGGAAGGAAGGAAGGAAGAAAAAGAAGAAAGAAAGAAAGAAAAGAAACTCTTTAGAGAGAGACATATCCTCTCTACCTAGGCCTCATGTAATTGCCGGATATAGAGTCCAGAGAAAGATGAGCTCACGACTCACGATTACAAAACACAAGCCCAATAAAACCAACTTGAGAGTGCTGACAAAAGCCATCAAAAACTGAATTAGACCTTCTCTATTAGGGCGTTAGATATCGAAATGATTAGTTACAGAGAAAGAGAGAGATTCCTTTTTTTTTTCCTCACAGGGAGAAGGAAAAAACTCACTCATAGCTAAATGAATTTCTAAGTAATACATATTTTAAATATTTGAACAATATGATAAACTTGATCTAATAGATGTATATGGAACTCTGTACCCAAGAAATTAAGAATAAACACTCTTATCTAGAATGCATAGAATGTTTATAAAATTCTACCATGTGCCAGGCCATAAAGCAAATGTCAATAATCATGTAAGAATAGATATTATTCAAATCATGTTCTCTAATAATAACACAAGGATCCAAGAAAAAATATATAATGGAAATTTTAAAATACGTTAAACGATGCTGAAATTCATGCCTGTCAAACAGTTTACTGAACATATACAGAACATTCTTATATATGTCTTTGTGGGCTCATGCACAAGTTTCTCTAAGGTCCATACCTGAAGACTGCAATTTCTAGGATATAGGACATGTTCATGCTCAATTGTAAAAATAATGCCAAGTTGTTTTCCAAGCTTGTTGTGCCAGTTTACACTCACCACCAGTTATAAATGCAGCATTATTTATAATAAAGTTATTGCTAAATTTTCTGAATTATAGTGAAGTACTTTAAGTTTCAAATTTTTTATATTATAAAATATCCTGGATTAAACATTCATATATAACAATTTTTTTACCTTGTCTATTTTTTTCACAACATAATTTTTGGGGATTGAAATGTTAGAACAACAGATATGCACATTTTAAACTTTGCTATGTATTGTTCCATTGCCCTTCAGGAAAAAATGTATAGGAGGGTCTATTTTTCCATATGGTTACCAACACAGAATAGTATTAACTTTTTCTATCTTTGCCAATCTTACAGTTGAAAAATCATATCTCATTGTTGTTTCTATATCCATTTATTTAATATCCAGTTGGTTTGAATACATTTTCATACATTTATTGTTCATTTACATTTCTTTTTTGGGATTTACAATTTAAATTATGAATAATTTGAATAAGCCTAAGAATACATATAAGATAATCATGTAGAAAGTGCCAAAACCTCTCACTGTTCTTTATATTTTACCCCTAAATTTATATACACATAGAGCAATAATGATTGGGGGCCATCAATACTAAGGTGATAAAAATAGTTTTTGTTAAGTGTTCGTCATGTGGCATCCACTTGGCTAAGAACTTCACACACCTGGTTTATTCATTCGTTTATCTATCCATTCGACAGTTATTAACTATGTTCCAGGGAGTGACTAATTGTGCAATCGTGAGCAAAACACAGTGTCAACCTTCCTATTGTTCAGTGAGATGATGACAACAAGTACTCATCAAACAAATAATTATAAAAGTTGAAATAAAATAAAAAGAAGAGTGTGCTAAAATAGAGAATAACATGGGGTAGTGTTTAAATGAAATAATCAAAGCAGGCTTCCTGAGAAGGGGGCATTGATCCAGGGCCCTAAGGCATGAAAAGAAGCAGAAAGTTACTGGGAGGGGAAGAGTTTTTTGCAGGGGGAAGAACATATGCAAAGACCTCACTCAGGAAAATGAGGAACTGAAAGAAGGGTCCTGCGACTAGCATGAAGTAAACAAAGGGAAAGTGAGGTGAAATCAAACTCAAAGAAACCAGCAGGGATTAGACCGCTTAGGGCTACCGTGGCCAAGGGGAGGAGGCTGCTTCATTCCTTATGCCATGAGAAGTTTAGGCTTAGAGAGAAGTGCTCAGAGGTGATCTTGACCTTCTGACAATGATCCAAATTTTAAGATTAATTTGCACCACATTTCTATTATTCTACAGAAATGGTGAGCATAAATTAAATTACATTCTTTAAAAAGTATGCAACTATCATATCTTTCATAGATTTAAGAAAGCCAAAAAAATGATAAATTTGAACTTCCAGAAAAAATGTATTTAATATCTCCTATCAAACAATGCTCCATTAAGTGCTGAAGATCAAACTTAAACAGGTTGTGCCAATCAGTGCCCTTTTTATGACATCACAAAAAGAGATCTAGTCCTTGAACCCACTTGCGGTACTACAGTATTTAATTTAACAGGAGTTTCACCATTTCATTGCACATATGAATTGGATTTACTGAAATGTTCATAGGAATACTCTTGCTAAGTGAGACACTTGTCTGCAATCTGACAGCATTGTTTGTATCCTAGTCATTGTGATGACAGTATCATCTCGCTTCATCTGCTTTTAGATGTTCTTAGGGTCACAGCAAATCGGATGTCCCCAGGAGTTTTCCATTTCTATTTGATCTCACAAAAAGCATGAGACATTATCTCTTTTTTGTAGATGAAGAGGTACAAGCCAACCTTGCTAAGCTTGAGATTTTTCACCTACAAAATGAAGGTATTGATGCTTACCCTGCCAACTTCTTACACCTACTCAAACAAAATAAAATAATGAAATGATGGATGGGAGAGTGCCTGAAAAACTAGGAAACCTCATAAAAGGTGAGCTATTGTTATATTACTATTATCATAAAAGAAGACACATCTGTATCACAAACATTACAATACAGATGTGCAAAAAATGTGCATATGATCCACATCAGATCTTCATCTTGTTCTAAGCCCCCAAGGTAAGGAAATTTGGGGTGGGAGAAGACCTGCCAATACAGCGTGACTCAATCTCTTTCAGTTTAAAACATCTCCTTTTAGGTTGATTCTCAGCATTTTTGGTGAAGAGTCAGTCAAGGTAAAGTTGAAATTCCTTATCAGGCTCTCTTACTTGAGTCACAGATTTCCTAGATAACATGTATGAGGAAAAGCTCACATGTCCTTAAAGTATTATGGCAGGATCCCAAGCTCCTCTCTGGCTCCCAGTGGCCCTCGGCTGAGGTAAACTCATTTTACCTGTCTCCGTGTTGGTCTCTATCCTCTCTGTACCTGCTCGTGAAGTTCCATAGCATAGCTGATGTCATGCTACTTTCTTCTCAGTCCAACCGTGGTCCGGCAGTTCATTCCCCGAGCCTCAGCCTGATTTCGTTTTTTTCTGTCCTTCAGATTGTCTCAGTCTCAGCCTTGGGCTCCTTCTCAACCCTGGCTGAGGCTCTAATAATAGTTCCTTCTCCCCTCATTTCTGCAGCCCCATTCCAGGCCTGGTGGCCCTCAAACCTTGGTTGTCACTGAGGACATACGGGAAATTCTGATTCTCTCTGGTGTTGCCCCCGGGTGCGAGGAGAATGAAGGAGGGAAAGAAGCCCCTCTCTTTTCTCTCTTCTCCCTCTCTCTTATGCCAGGCCACCATGTCTTGCTGTGGCTGCTCCTTGTCAACAAAGGGTGCTTTGCCAGGCTGTCTCCATCCAGAGTCCCAAACTGGAAAGGAGACACAAGTCACATGACCTCTGTTTTTGGCTTTACAACTAACCTGTCCTTTTTATTTTACCTCTGTTCCTTGCCTTGAATTTTAATGAGAAGATGGGAGCAGAACAAAGGACCCTTGCTGCTTCTCTTTGTCTCTGTTCCCTTCTCTCAACTCTTGTCCACCTTCCTGGAACTGCAATGAGTTTCTTTACTCAATATTTTTCTTAATTCCTACTTTTTTCCATGTGGTGAATAATGGAGTAGCAAACCTGCTGCCCAATAAAGAGAAGAACAATCAGGCATCGTATAGTGACATTTGGGTCAACCATGGGCCACATATACGATGGTGGTTCCATAAGATTATAGTACCGTATTTTTCACTCTACCTTTTCTGTGTTTAGATACTTTTTAGATATGCAAATACTTACCATTTTGTTACAATTACCATGATCAACTATTTGTGGTTGTGGGGGAGGAATTACAGCAAAAAATTCTTATAGACATTTTCCCTTAAAGATGGATACAAATAATAATGCACGAAAGTTTTAACAGAAATTAAAATCTATTCACCCAATAGTGAAATTCTCCAATTTCACTGATTTAAAATTAATTATTTATCAAAAGTAGTAACTGATCCTTTCTCTCTCTGAAAGATCACATTCAGAATCCTATTGGAGAAGTGGCTAACCGCTACACACAGAGCAGTAACAAATAAGATGTTAAATTGGACCAAGCATACTCAATACAACATCTTGATAAACACACACCCAAGAAATTTGGGCAACTAAGGTTTACGAGTTTGAAAGGTTATTTTCTTAATGAACAGCAGTAGCACTATTCTCAGGCAACATACCACAGAGGGAGGTGAGATTTTAGATCTATTTATTTAGGTTTCTAAAGGGGATTTAAGCAATCCTGCTTTTGTACGGCATGTGCCGCCGCAGACCAAAGAATCAAATAGAATATTAATGGGGCAAGTTTATATCAAGATTATCGTCCTTTTGAAGAATGTAATGGGGGACAAACAGGAGTAAGTCCATTTGTCCCTGTAGTTTCTGCTTTCCCAGTTTAGCTTCTCTTCACCCCACATGGTTAATTCTCTCATTTTGGGGGTGCTCTGAGATGAGGTGACACGTTGATGCTAGGGTTTCTAGGCTCTAATCTCTTAAAACTGTCTCACGCATGGACACCAAGCAGCAAAGTACTCACATAGTGACATCATTCTGAAGTATTAAAATTTGTCACAAGAATTGTTTTCCTCTGTGGATAATGACAGCAACAGATAGTGACATAGTGTGTATGTGCGTGTGTGGGTCCTGTCAAGGAGAAAAAAACACTTGTAAAATTCTTAGAAACTGAAAATGCATCAGTGAATAGGCCTTTATGTTGGATATTTATGGGGAATTTGGTTTGTTTTCTGATTCTGTTTCAACTTTTAAGGAGCACCGTTAATGTGATTAATTAGCGAGAATTTATTGACGTGAAAAATTTCGACAGCCAAATATATATGATTTTTTTTAAATGTATTTTTTCAGGTGAAACTATAAACTGGAGGCCTAATTAAGACCTGCTGTTTCCTGAAATTTTGTGTGCACAGCCCCGGGAAGGAAAGTTGCATGGAGCTTTGCTTCAAGGGGTACATGAAATCTTAAGAGAAAATCCCAGCATTCTAGTCACTTTTTTCAAACATAGTCCTTACTTAAGAGCCATAGTGAATTTATGTCCATGGTAAACATGAAAGCCCACTACGGAGCTGGCTTAGGGAAAACTCAAATCAGTGAGCACGTCATGGGTTTAGGACTTCAGCTACTTCTAGCCAATATTTCCAAATTTACACCAAAACACCGTGATGGATCATACAATCTGAGACTTTTGACATTTGCTTACATGTTCCCTTCCCTTGTCTTTGCTAAGGATGTAAGTCTCTCTTTCTAACGAGAGAGCAAATCAGCTTGCAAGAAATATAATAATAATATAAAAGTATTCAGTACAAAAAGATTTGACTTTTGATGAGGTTGCAAAAGACCTGAATTGAACTGATTTCTGAGCAGCACCTACTTTATCTGCTTTTATTAGGAAAAAAAATCTATTTTTTTCCTAATGTTTCCTTTTTGTTAAATAGTTCCAATGTAGGCTTTAAACTACAAGAGTTAAAGAAATCTATATATTTCTAAAAATGGTCAACATTTTATTAGTTTAGGAACATATTTATATGGCTCATTCCCAAATGTCAGGATCCAGTCATGGTAAACTTCTGAAGTCAGAATTGCTTCAAAATAATAACTATTTTTCTTTAGTCACTTGGAAGCTTTCTTCTAATGCCTCAGGTAAAAAATACGGACTACTTATAACTTGAGAACAGAAACCCAATCTCATAGTAGTCATTCAGCTCAACATTTTGAACTAAATGTTTTCACTAACTTATTCAATTGTAGGGAGTGAGAAAAAGTCACAGAACTTTTCCAAAATTTTGTATTTCTTAAAACACCATACTGTGAAAAAAAAACTTGTCCACTTGGTAAATCTCTATGAAGCAACAAGTTATTTCCTTCAGATAATACACTACACGTATCAGGTCATAAAGGATCAACTCACAATTTCTAGTCCTGGTGCATAATTCTGTAGCCCCTAAGCTCGACAGAGCCCAAGCACTTACTTACTTACAGATAATACCCAACACAAAAGCCCCTTTTTCCACTTTGTAGGTAGAGCCTCATTACATGCCTTCCTAAATGTGGATGGGAACAGGGGCTCCTCCTCCCCCTCACAATGCGGTCCAGTGCATTTGTCCAAAGCTCATTGCTTCAGAAAATGTTTTGGTCATTTCCTAGGGGCATTCTCCTGCCTCTTCAGTGACCTAGAGATAAACACATTCGTGGTCGTCTCTTCTCCTGACAGTTCGGCTTCCCTGACTCCACCTTGCAGTGTTCCTGCCTCATCCTAGACCTGGCCCTTGTTTCAGAGCTCAAAGCCCCAGGCCACATAAGGGCAGAGCAGCCACGTCAGAGCTGCTCCTGGCACCAAGGAAAATTATTTGCCCCGAGAGGCAAACACAGCCCAGGCAGTGTCGAGAGTATCAATCCTCCTCTTCTCTGTTGTAAAAGGCCCTATTGTAGAAACACAAATCATTCAGAGATGGCATGTACAATGTCTAATCGTTTAATAGCCACCGGGCCCCCACTGAGTATGGACCCCAAACTAGACACTGTCTGTACCTATTCACGGGAGAAAGGCAGGAAAGAATATAACACAGATTTTTATTCATCTCCTGTTCTAGCCGGTGACACCATGGCCAACATACATCCTTTGAATAAGTAGACAATTACAACCATAACAGAGATGAGAATACTTTTTTATCTGTGAGTAGCAATATAGGGGGGAGATCACAAGCTTGCTACTTACACTGACCTACTTTTGAATCCTGCTTCTATAATTCATCAACTGCGTGGCCTTGGGAAGTTTACTGAATCTCCCTGGTTTCTCTTTCCTTGTTTACAAAATGAAAACAATAATATGTACATCCTAAGTGCTGTGAAAAACACTTTACCCAAGTGTGTAAAAATGCCAAAAGCTGTGTGGAGCATACAGTAAGTGCTGAACAATTTAGTTCCTTTTCCCATCTCTAGATTTCCAAATGCTTGTCAAGACATCTTATTCGATCCTTACACAAATCCTACTCGTATTTACTTTAATCTCAGGGGCAGCATTTTAGGTCTTTGCATTTCTTTTTGTTTCCTTTTTGGAAATTTGATTGAAAAGATACACACGTTTTCTCCAATTACCTTGGCTCTGCTCATTGGCAAGTTTTACAAAATACCCGAAGCAATAAAAAGGGTTAATTTTATTCCAGTGTTCCAGATGTCTTCAGCACCTTGACTTTAGTAATATACTAAGAACAGTAAGTCTTTTTTAATGAAAGTGAAAGGTATGCATTGTACTTAAATCTGGAACTTTTTCCCCTGAAGAAATGCTGCCACTGGGACTGCATCCCGCCATTTTAGACAGGGTGAGATATGTTTTTGCTCAGGTTTACCCTTTTTCAGCACATTTTCAAGCAACTGCAGTTGGTATCCAAGCAGTTAAAACTACATCAGCACTAATAGCTATGAGCTCATCTTGTATAAAGACATTTTTAGTTAAACACCACAATCTTGGGGGGGAAAAAAGTTAGCGTGCTTAACCAGGCTGGCTTGGAATAGCTCACAATATGACGCATACCACAGGAAATAGAGTGGTATGAGGCACCTACAAAATATTTTTCAAACAAGTCATTGACGCTGTAAGCCCCATGCCTCAGCTTTAGGAAGTCACTTATTAAGAATCAACACCAGCCGTGCCAAGCTAAGCTTTTGCTCTTGGTGATTTTCCAATTGAATATTCAGAGCCCTGTCTCAGTCTTGTTTTCAGGGAAGTACATGCCTGGAATGTTAGCAAGCTATTTGCTGGAAAAAATGCCCACAACAGGCCTAATGTTGATCACATTAATGCGTTTGAGTGGGTATAGAGTGCAAATGATTGAAAATGCTTCCAGATCCCCGTTGCAGGGGACAAAGCAGGCTCTGTTCTCTGATCTGATGGTCATTTTTTTTTCCAGCAGAGGATGTGGCGCAGGAAGAGGGAAGAGTGCCAATCTCTGTCTAATGGTTCCAAACAGGGCCTGGGCCTAGCTCTTTGGATGCTGATGAGTGGGAAATGAAACACAGATGGGTCAGATGGGTAAGGAGAGGGGGATTACAGGTCAGGCCAAAGAGTTGGAATAAATTAAGTGCTTATGAGGTACAGAATGGCACATTGTTTAAGTGAATAGACAGGAAAAAACATTCCGGCATTGTTTGGTCCAGTGAGCGAACCCAACATTCCTCTTCCCAGACCAACGTAGGCCACAGAGATCCTCATCGTCAGGGTGTATGCGAGCAGCAAACCAAAATGTGGCCTATTGTTGCCTGAAACATTCTTCTGTACCCCAAAGAAGGCAATTTTGTTTTATTACACATGAGATGTAATTTATTGGGAGAAATGTTTGAGTTCATGTGTCAGATCATAGAGAGTCAGATTTGGGGTTCCCGGGGGATCTCTGAGGAGAAGGTGAGTAACCACAAATTAATACAGCAGGGAAATAAAATGACAAAAGAAATGTTTCATTGTGCTTGAAATATTGAACCGATTTCCCCCTTTTTAACCTTTTAAACCTTTGCTCGCAAATCAAAGAGTAGTTCAATGTACGAAAATTCAGCAGAAGCCTGTAGTGTCCGATAACAACAACAGAAAAGTGAAGCCCAATATATTCTTCTTAGTTTTAAGTGTCTTCATAACATAGAGAAAGACAGTGCAAAGGACTTTGTGAGAATGTTAGAAAATGATCAAAAACAATTAGATAACTTAAAATATCCAGAACACTGATAATCATAATGGATCTGTCCATTTTGTGTTATAGGTGTGTTAGAAAAGTTATGAAATCCCAAAGTGTACACAAGCCTGATTATTCAATATTAGGTAATTATAGGACAGGCTGGATGAATTGTGTTTTCTCAGAGGCACAAAACTAATAGAATGTTAAGGGTGGAAAATGTTACATACAGAAAAAGAGCTGAAGTTGCAGTTGCCAACAAAATTAGAACGTTCTAAAGCTTGGAATTAATAGTTTATTTTTCTAATATGACAGAAATTATTTTCAGAAGCTTATTTTCATACCAGCCATGTTTCCATTTTATGGATCTGACCTTTACTGGAATATCCCACAGGCAAAACTGGAGGCAGTGGTTGTCTGCAATCATCAGGGATGCTCGTGCTTCATATATTAAGAGTGTCTCATTGTATCAGTTGGTGCATTGCAATTCCAGAGACTGCAGAGAGATCATTCCAAATAATCGGTATAGAAAGTCTTAATGTAGCATATCTTTAAAAGGCTAATGATTTTCATTGCTATTATTTCAGTAAGTTGGTTTGGTAAGTGATAGCAATTATATATATATGTGTTGTCTTATTTTCCACTGTCTGAGGCCATTTCAAAACTAATAGCCACATTACTTGTAATTTAAATATTTTACCTTTACTCCAGATCTCCTCCCCTCTAAAACCTTTATTATGCCTATGCCGAATCTTGGGAAAGGACTCCAAGAATAAATGACCAATGTGTACGGCAAATTTGAAAAACAACCATGATATAAGCATTACTATTAGCAGTTGAGAAAAAAAATGACTACAGATAAGTTTCTATAATACCATCCACCTTATGCTGAGCAAAACTGTAAAATAAAACTGTTATTCATGGAAAGAAGCACATAGACCCATAAGAAACTAATATCTAGTTTTGGATATTTGCTGTTTCCTTTCCAATACGATAGATGATTTTTTTCAGTCTTTTTTTCCCCCTTGAATAAAAAATAAATGACAGTTGAAAATGTTTGCGGTAAAATCTGAAGGCAGAAGTTTATGGTTTTTTGTTTTGTTTGTTTTTTAGAGACGGGGGTCTTGCTGTGTTTCCCAGGCTGGCCTCAAACTCCTGGGTTTTTGATAATGCTTAAGTGACTATGTGTTATATTATAAAATTCGAGATCATTCTTTTCATAAAAAAAAAATACATGTAACAGGATGAAGTTCCCAGAAGACTGCTGTTTCATCCGGAACGCACTTCCAGTGGGATGTCAGGTTAGTGGGTGATGGGTGGGGAGGCTGCCACAGAGCTCTCAACTTGACTTTCTGGGGCTAGACTTTGAAGGCAACAGCAAGGGAGGTGAGAGGCAGAACAGTCTCTCCTGTGCCTTTGAGGACACCTAGGCCACCTGGCTTCTTGCCAAGTGTTACTAGTGGATGGAAAACATGCTGAGACTAGAAAGAGCAAGTCAAACGTCTGCATCCAAGGCATAAACCTAATACAGGACACAGAAGCTTCCACGATAAACACCCTCAAGTTGGAAAATCAGAGTGGTAATGTTGAGGCCATTGCCATTGCCAGTCAGTGCAACCTATATGTAGCCATGCCTGTCTGCTCGCACGGCATACATCTTCTAAGGGACATGGCCCTTAGGTTTACCAGGTTGGAGAAAACACTAGAAAAGCACAGCTATCTATAGCAGTGGAATGAATCTAACATCAACACCAACCCCACAGTTACTTCTGCAATTAGCAGAAGAAAATCTCTTAAAAAGAGTTTTAGATTTTATATGCTCCAGACCCCACAGAACCTGAATTTACTCCTGGGATTACTATTCGTGAAGGAGTATTTGGAGAGAGAAGGGAAGTAAGTATACCCTTGGTTTCTTGATATGTCTCGATTGAAGCCCTGTAGAATTCAGGCAAAGCTATCCATTTGGTAGCTAAATACATACATGGTCTGGAGAATAGGACTGAAAACCAATTCTTCTCAACCCCAGTGTACTACTGTTGTCCTATATCATATGACTCTCATTTAACAAAAAACAAGTGTTGAAACATTTTACCCGATCTGGGCAGTTTTTCAGGAATAAGTCTACAATCTTCAAACCCTCATCATTTCATTTCTTTTTTGTGTCTTTAAAATCATATAATGCAAACTGAAATATGAGGACTTGGGGCCACACTAAAGGAATTTTCTTTTACACCAATAACTTCAAAATAAGGAAGGAAGTATTGACCAACTATCTTCAAAGCACATTCTTTATGCCATTGTTGAGTTGTGGGGACAGATTTATGCCCCTCCGGCATACTTTTCCCCCTTTACTCTCTTATAAACAAAGGCAGGTGTTCACACGGCAGCTGACTAGGGTAGGATGTGTCCTTTGTCCATGGAATACAGCAAAGCTATCTGTGGTATAAAGGGGTTGTCACACCTCAGCCTTGGTCCCTCTTAGCAAAGGTTTAAGACCTGCCAGCATGCACTCCATATAATGATACTCTATCTAGTCAGAGCCTAGAAAAAAAGTCTCTATTACTCCTCCTTTAAGGGGAGTCCCTGATATTACTGTTTTTATCATGGTTCCTTGGTAATGAGTGTAAGGAAAATACAGTGGCATCATCCTGAAGATAAAAATTAATGCACAAGAGGTACATAGTAGAGATTTAAATTCGAACGAAGGGCTTGTGCAACCCTGTCAGCCAAGCCAATAATATAACTCATAGACCATTTCTCCACCTCCATGGAATCACTTTACAGCACTTGGGTGTTTGCTGTATGCTCAATTAAAATCCTACTCTGGTGGGAAAAACCAGATTTCCAAATGGTGACTTTATTGATTCAATAAAATTTAAGAAATTCTACTTATGGAAAAACTCATTAACCAAAACTAATAAATAAGAGTTTACCCTGCAGTCTGGTTCCTCTTTATTTGACCGAATTAAAAATCACTCTGGAACAACTTAGTTCATTTTTCACTTGTTAATTGAACTTAATAGTTTAGTAACTCCCTTTCTGTTCTAAGCTTGTGAACTCTTCATTCTTTCCGGCAGCACTTGCATTCTCTCACTCTTAACTTTACAAAGAGTATATTTATGAAGAAGTTTAATAGAAATAAAGAGCACAGGGGAAGGGGGAGGAAATAAAGACATTTTACTCAGGCTGATGCAATGATTTAAGGCTCAGCCCAGCCTTTGGTGATGGTGTCAAGTTGCACTGCAATGTTAGAAGGATTCTTCAGCATAGCCTCAAGTGCAATGTCCTTGTAAGGGACAATTTTATTATTGAATACATGTCACAGCAGATCTCCGCTTCTGTTCAGCATTTGCAGAAATTGCAAAGACCCAACACTGTGCATGGACTAGACAAAATCTTCCAATCACAGACTTTTTTTTTTGTTTGTTTGTTTGAAGTCTATTGCTGTACACATTTTTTTTGTTTATCATGAGAGTCTTTTAAAAAAAAATGGGAATTTGTTAAAGGTAGCTTTGACTGAATATGGGTGTGTTATGATCTTTGGTATAAAGTACAAACTCGAGGGACAATAGCAGAGTTTGTCAAGATACTGCTGCTATTCTTCAGTGTTCCCTTGAAGCCCAGGATAGATGCTCCAACCGTACCTGTTCTAGCCAGGTAATCCATACCCCAACCATCCCAGATTATCTGTACTAGCCATGCCCACTCTATAGGAAACAACCAGTGAAGTCTTAAAGGCATGAGTTGAGGCATGGGTCAGTCTGAGTCGTAGAGCCTGTGAAATAGCAGGGGGCTGCATTTTATGTCTGTTATTCTATGCCTGTTTTTTCCCCTCTTGCTATTTATCCTTTGAAAAGAGAATTAGGGGAAAAGGAATTTTTAAGCAGGCAGGAACATTCAGACTAATTCAATATATACAGATAAAAGCATATCATTGTTTTATCTTTAGATACAAAGTGAGCACAAAAAAAAAAAAAAGCCTGGACTTAATTAGATAATGCCAAATTATTTTCCAAAATGGTTGTACCAATTTGGGCTTCTCCCAGCAACGTATAAGTGTTCCTATTGTTCTACATTCTACATTCTACATTCAGTGCAGGTTTGAAGTCATTCATAATTTTTAACATTAAAACTCCTTGAAATATACTTAAAGCAGTAGGTGTTTTTATTTCTAAATTAAATTATTGAAATCAAATCTAAGGAAAAATTGTTGCAGTGGTCTGGGCTCAGTCCTCAGCTCACTTTTGTTCTCTGTCCTCATACTCACAGTGGATCTCGTTTAGGCTTGTGGCTTTAACCAGCCTTGGGTGACCTCCAAATTTATATCAGCAGTTCTGAACTCTCCCTGCTTTTTACTTAGTTGTCCATTCACCGTCTCCTGCTGTCTGTTCAATGCACTTCTCATACTTAACCTTCTTGTCTCTCCCTAATGGGACCACCTAAAATTTACAAAAAGGAAGCCAACTATGAATGGCCACATTGGTTCATGTCAGTTTACATCCAAAACCCTCACTGAATACATGAAAAAACAAATTCCTTACCTTTTATAAAAGGTATTCACTCCATGCCCCACCTCTACTGACAAGTTTTACTCTTTGACTATTTTTATCTGATTATCAAGTGGATCAGTTTTAGGGTCTTTTACTTGCATAATTTCCTCCCAGTAGCAAACCTACTTACTGAATGCTTTGTCATCCTGAAACTTCACTTAACTTTATAGTGTCAGACACCTGAATTAATGCAAATTGTGAAAAGATAATGATAAACGCTTGCATAGTATTACCTTGTGTACGTAAACCATAAATTAGCTTTTTATTTTTCTATTTTGGAGCACTTCTATTATTTCTGCATACCTTATGTCATTCAATTCTATTAATGCTTTCTTTTTCTGATGTATTTATGGAGATAGTTATAGCTGGGGCATAGGAAAGTTATTAAATGTGTATGTTGTGTATGTATCTTGTGCTAAGTCACATCACTAAACTTTTCTAATAATTATAGTTTCTGCTAGTAATAGTCATTCAGTTTGATTCTTTACTGTTTGCAGGAATGTACAAATACTATATCATAAAAATAATGTATGATAATGGAAATAATATTTCTTTCTTTCTTCTCCCCAAAATATAATTTTTATTTGTTTCACATTCAAGTATTAGTATCTCCAAAACAATGTTATCTGATAACATTTGTCACTTATTGAACACATAATATACTTAACCCTCTTGTAATTGCTTAATAAACATTATTATTTATTATTTCATTTATTATTTAATCTTTGTCCTAGATTTTTTTTTGAAAGAATGTTTCCAATATCCATAAATGTCTGCTTGGCTATTGGTATGAGACAGTTATAGCTTAGCATGCAAAAATGAGAACCTTGTATTTCTTTTTTAAAATGAAATTCTGTTTTAAAATAATTTTTAGGTTTATAGAAAAGTACAGTCCAGAGAATTCCTGCATGCCCTTTACCCTATTTCTCCTAATTTGACAACTTACATAGCCCTGGTTCCTTTCTCAAAACTAAGAAACTCACATTGGCACATACCATTATATTTAACCAAGTTCCAGATTTAATTCAGATCTCTACAGTTCTTCCACTAATTTCCTTTTTCTGCTCCAGGATCCGATCCAGGTTACTATATTGCACTTACACATCATGTCTCTTTAGTTTCCTATGATAGTTTCTCAGTCTTGCCTTGTTTTTAGTGTCCTTGACAACTTTGAAGAGTACTACTCAGGTATTTTGTAAAATGCCCTTCAATTTGAGGTTGTCTGTTTTTCTCATGGTTAGATTCGGGTTATGGCCTTGGGAGAAGAATGTCACAGAGAAGTGCCTCCTCATCACATCATGTAAGCGAATGCATGATCTCAACTTTACTTATCCCCAGTGATGTAACTTTGATTGAGTTATCTTTTGCCAGGTATCCCCACCGTAAAATTACTTTTTTTCCCTTTCCATACTCCATTCACTAAGCCAGTTACACTCCCTCCTCCAGGAGGAGAGGGGAATTAAGCTCCACCTCCACAGAGTGTGTCTACGTATATAGAATCTTCTGTAAGGAAGATTTGTCCCATCTCTTCTATTTATTGATTCATTCACATATACATATTAGTATGGACTCATGAATATTTATATTATTTTATACTTTGGGTCCAATACTACACTGTTCGTTTTGTTGCTCAAGTTGTTCCAGCTTTGGCCAGTTGACTCTTTCAGTTGACTCCTGTGTCCCTTTAACATGCCCCATCATTTGCTGTTGTTTCCTTAATGATTAGTGGTATTATGCATCTTTTAATGTGCTTAATGGGCTTTCGTATATCTTCTTTGGAAGAATGTCTACTCAAGTCCTTTGCCCATTGTGGTTTTGATTTGCATCTCCCTAATGATTAGAGAAGTTGAGCATTTTTTTATATGTTTGCTGGCCATTATTCTGTCTTCTTTTGAAAAGTTTCTTTTCATGTCCTTTGCCCATTTTTTTAATTGAATTGTTTTCTTTTTTATTGTTGAGTTATAGGAGTTCTTTATAGTTTTTGGATAATGCCTTGTCTGATATATGATTCGCAAATATTTTCTCCCATTCCATGAGTTGCATTGTCACATAGTTGATTATGTTCTTTGATACACAGAAGTTTTTAATTTTGATGTCATCCAGTTTATCTAATTTTTTTTGTTGTTGCCTGTGCTTTGGCATCATATCCAAGAAATCATTGCCAAATCTAATATCCTAAAACATGATTTACTTTTACTGAATGTTTTTATATTTCATGAGACAAAGTTAGAAAATAGGAGATTTCACTGGGAAATAATGGGAGATAAAGGTGGAGTCAAGACTGGTTAGGACTACTATGTAAGAATCCATTAAATGTAAAATTAAGAATTTTGGAGTTGATCGTATATGCATAGAAAAGTCATTGAAGGTTTTTGAGTAGGTAAGAAACTGATTAAAATCAATGTTTCAAGAAGATAAATCTGGAAGTTGTGTGCAGAATTGTTCTTCAGGAAGAAAAGAACAGAGATGAAGATATCGATTGTAGTGAAATCTACTACAAAAATCCAGGAAGCATATGATAAGGATGCCTATTAATATACTTAAACATTCTCTATGAAAATATTTCACATATTAATACAATGCTAAAATAAAATTTAGAATTAAAAAAAACCTGAGATGACCATAGGTAGAATGTAGGTTAAAAATTAACACAGGGTATGTGTTAACATTTCTCTATGGCATCAGTGAATCCATTGAATGATAGGTTGAACTTAGCCTGTAGGGATGGGCAAACTGTTGTATTGATAACAAACAGTGTCATCTAAGAGAATTAAGATAAACATTTATTTTGACTACTTTAAATGAAACAATTTCTATTTTACTCCTTCTAGAAGTGAATAATATATTCATTCCCTCATAGTAGTTGTTCCTTAGCTTTCCCTGCATTTGAAGAATCTGGGGGTTCATTAATTAAATGTGTGGCAACTACTTTCAGTAAAAATAGCATTAAACAATCACTTGTGGTAATTAGCACAACTTTTAAAATAATCAGTAAGAGAATAAGCTGACAGGTCAGCAAAGCATGTGGAGGGTGAACAAACTTTTTGACACCATATTTCTCCTCTTTGATAAACTCAGCAAGGATGAAAAAGCTTTTCAAATTGGCTGATTCATCAACCTCTGTCCCACTAGAGAAAAATCTTTTCAGTCTGATGAGGCTGAAGCAATCTAAATGGAAATATTGGTTCCCACAGATTTCTATAGGCTTTGATGATAAAACCTTCTGCCTGGTCTATTCCCTTTTGATCTAGTTGAAAAAGGACGCTGGGAGAGGCTAGGACCAGGCGCCTTCAGTGACCAGCTGCTGATACAGCTGTGGCTTGTTAAGGCCACAGGACAAGGAAAAGTTCCAGCATGCTTCCTGTTTTATCACATTCTTAAGTTAACATTATATTACTAAGAAAAGTGATATCCATGCAGATGCAGAAATATGGCATGTTCTGAAGTCCAACTGGGTTGTAAAAATGATGATCCAGCTACATATTTCAAGAAACTATTAAGATGTAAATGGTTATAAATAGAACCTTTCTTCCAACTTAGAGATTTGAAACAAAGATCTGCTTTTAGATAGTTTACTTGTCTAAGATTGATGGGGAGAGAGTTTGAATTCTCCGGAGAAACACACTTTCTGGTCTCAAGTATCCAGATGGATTTGCATCCTAGATCTAACCTCAGAAGCTTAAGGAATGCTGCAGAAGGCCTCCAGCTGATACAGAGATCTTAACTATGACTCTCACTGCTTTCCATTAAGGAAATGAGAAGCAACTCACTTTTTACAAGGTGTTAACTAAGCTTGGCTGAGCAGCCCAACTGAAAAATCAAACATGCCCAAACACTTCATGTTTATAAAAACAAACTCCATTAACATGCCTGGCTTCCCTTTTTATAAAATTGCAGATGATTTACTGCCTATGTTAGTGCAGTCCAATTTTCCTGTAAAATGCATGTTCTGTATTATGTTTGGCACATTTTAGACGATCAATGTGTAATTGTTGAATTGAATTAGAACTGATTTGTTTTCCATGAAAATGATAATGGAGGATTTTACAGAACTTGTGATGACCCCACTGACATAAAATAGAGTATTTATACAAGCTATAAGAACTGGTATGTACTCCTGAAAGGAAGTTGCTTTTTTTTTTTTTTTAATACCACAGTGTTCATTGTTCCAAAGTCAGACTTAAAGGAAGATGACCAAATTTTCTAACAACTTGCTCCATTGAGTTGGGCCTTATTACAACAAATCTAATTTATGTGTCTCCAATCCCCCATACACCTGATTATTTAAATTATTCTATAATAGTAAACCCAATTCCATGATTTTTCTAAATTTTTAAAAATATTTCAAGTACAATGTCTACTATTTTTGTTTATCCACTTAAAAAAGATATTCAATAAGAAATAAAGAATCTATAATAACCATCTCCATACTCATTCATTGAAATAAAATATATGGAGTTGCAGTCCTGTTTCCCTATGCCTGTTCACATTACCTGCCAATGCCCCTCAGAAGTAACCACTTATCACTATTTATCCAACTCTTGACTCAAATGTGCTCACCAACATATGGCCTGGGAACAGGGAAGTGTAATCGAGTCATACTGAAAATTAGTTTCACTTTAATTTTTGCAAAGCACAGATGTGATGATTTCACATATTCTTGAGCAGATACTGGTTCTCTTAACCCTACTGTAGAGATAAACTTGCTACACTTACTGAAATATTTTCCAAGAAGAAACAAGACATTATAAAGGCCTCAAAACCCAGGCCTCTCTCCTTGCATTTAGTTCTCTCCCTTGCTTAAGTAGGTCTCTGGCATTCACCATGCACAGCCAAAGGTAGCTCTCCACCCTTCCGTAATGCCGTGCCTATGTCCTAAAGAGGAGGGCAAGTTTAAGGCATGATAATAATGACATCCACAACTTTCCAGTCACTTTAGAGCTGTGGTTGGTTCCCAAATGGAATGTGCCCACCCAGGGCAGGAGCAAAATAAGCCAGTAGGTGATGAACAAATGCCATTTTACTTCCTATTTAAATTTCTTCTGATCTAAAGCAAAGAAGAAAGAAATTAAATCTTAATACAAATATTAACAGTAGTACATGTATAATTTATGAATACATATACATATATTGGGGATGTCTGCTTAAAACTTTTTCTTATAAATATTTTTAACTGATAAAAGGGTAATCAGTCAAAAATATTTGGAGATCATAGCTTTAAGCAATTCATGTTTTCTATTTGTGTGACCTTAGAAAAAATAATTCCAAGACATATTGTATGATTTCAATCCCATTCAGGTAATATTTATGTACTTTTATATATGTGTGTCAAATTAAAATAAATTATTTTTCTCTGTTCCCTAATAAAGTGGTGTAGCTCCTAGAACTGTTAGTTTAGCTAAGCAAATGAAACTAAATACTCATGATTCATCACCTACATGCTCTAGGTCTGTTTCGAAAGCACTTTGAAAGTGTATTGTATAATATGCTTTGAGTTCTAGAAGGTTTTTATTTTGTTTTGTTTTGTATGAGAACCAGAGTTTTAAAATGCCTAGAAGAGTTGTTCTGTTAAGGATAGTTAAAATTGAAACTGTAAATAGTTATTCTTCAAATATTTATTGAGCATATACTATAATACAGCATTGATACAAAAGTTAACAGTTTTTGTTTTTTTTTTTTTCCAAGTGCTAGGTATTGTGGAATAAGTGATGAGCAAAAGACCATTGGCAGTTCCTATCTTCATGGAATGTACAAGCTAATGGAAGAAATATAAAAACTGAAATAAATTGGAGACAGTGTTATAAGCTAAGTATAAACAAAATCCTATAGACTGTGTCTCTTCTATGTCTACCTCCCTCTGCTCCTTCTTTCAGATTTCCTCTTCTGTGACCACCGCTCCACAAAACAGATCCCTGGTCTTACTCTTCATTTGCCCATATCTTGGAATCGCTGAATAGTCTCATTCTCTTGACCTTGACCTCCCATGTCAACCTTCTCTGTATTTTACCTGACCAACCTTATTTAGGTGACAACAGATTATATTGAGTTTAATTTGATTCACTAATCCTAGCTCTTCTGAAGTTCCTTCCTGGAGATATAATGCCATAACCCAATGGAAATGAGATATCCACAGAAAATCCTGGAAAAGAGAGGCCAAGGGCAGGATATCGGAGCAGCAGAAAAGGCTGGAGGGGAAGGATTTTTATGAGGTAGGCTTTTGAAGGGGGCACAAATCATTTCCCATAGACCAGCTAACTCTGAAAGTTGCACGTGGACTCACCCTGTTTCTCTGCTATTGGACATTCTTTTTCATTGGAACAGTTCTTAAATTGTCCAAAGTAACAATCATTTTAAACTCATGTGTATTCTGTTCTCTTACATTGGGAGCTTATTCGAAGGCCACAGTAACTTCCCTTGAATGTGTTAAGCCTACCCTCTTTCCCTACAGCGCAAGGCTCTATACAAAGCAAGCACTTTATTCCTCCTAGAAACATTTATTGGGTATTACCTTGGACAAGGCATGGTGATAGTGATGTAGAAGACACAAAGATATATGCACAAAGCAATAACATGCCATTTTGACCAAGAAAATGAGGATTATGTTATCTCCTTCTTACAAACACATGGACATGTTGTGAGCATTTGGTATCTTAAAAATAAATTCTGGACAATGCTTTCAGCTGCACATCACACAGCACTGACAAATATGTAGTGTCAATATAATATTATTGTATCTCTATCCCCACATCATCAGTCACCAGCTTATCTGTGTTACACAGTTACCATTTCAAAGTGTTTGGGAGACTTTATGGTGGGTAGTGATTTAGGAAGAGATGAGAATAGTTGCACATTTTGTAAAGAGTTGTGAGTGTATTCAGTGGGAATGGTGATGACGATGATGATGATAATGATAAAGTCCCCAGCTGTCTGTTGAAGTCCCTTTCTGGGAAACAGCTGGAAATTCATTCTTTAAAGATCGCATCTGGCTTGATTTGCCAGTACTCAAATCCCATTGATCTGGTTCTGTTCTAGCCCTCTGTACTCACAGTTCAAAGAGCAGGGAGGCCTGTAAAGAAATTACTGCCATATTGTTCAATCGGCCACAGTGAGCAATATATACGATTATAATTAGGAACACATTAAGGGAAGCAGCTCAGCGGAGATAAGCCGCTTGACTGCGTACGCTTTTTGATGAGGGCTTAGCGCCAATCCGAGAAGAAAAAGATTAAATGTTTGTTACCAATCCTTTTGAACTTGTGGCAGAACATGTGGTAAAGCATTTTTGATTCAAATTAAAAGCATCCTAGGATAAAAATAACCCTGTTCTCCCAGGCCTTTCCAAGTGAAACCATTTGGAGACTGATTTATTGTATCGCCCTTAACCTCTTTCTACCAGCATGATTAACGTAAGCATTTCTGAATCCCTTGTAAGCCTGGACAGGTATTTGTCTTGTTACACATCTGTGGAACAAATGGCAATACAAATTATACACTCAACAGATGTAAGTTTTCAAAGGCCGGGCAAATTTAATTTGACTGTGCATGTAAATGAAAAGTTCATTGAGCGCCAAGGTCAGTGATGTGGGTTGCAGGTAGGGAAGGGTTGCTGCATCAAATGTCACCAGACGGCCAGCAATTCAGAAACCCTCGAAAGGGAGCTTCCTAAGCCAAGCAAAGAAAATAGAAGCTGCTCCTGCAGCACCAGGGAAGCAAGCACTGGGGAAGAATGCAAAAGCAAAGGACAGCTTGACCACTATCATCTAGAAAGCCTTCACATGATTGTTCGAAAGAAAAAAAGGCAAGACAACCATATCAAATATTTTAAGCTTCCATGACAAGAGGAAGCATGGTTTGGTAGTTTTTTCTGGGAATGGAGAATAGAAAGTCTGCTCCAGATTCAGTCTCTTACTTCCTCTGTGGCCTTGGGCAAGTCTCTTAACCTCTCTGTGCCTGTTTACCTGTAAAATTGGGTTATTAGCGTTACCCACTGCACAGGTGTCAAAGGTTTAACATCCTTCTAAAGTGATGCTGACCTATTTAAAATGACACTACCTATGGCACATTTCATGGGTCTGAAAAGTTTGTAACCACATGACATTACCTGCCAATGAAATACTTCAGTTTAAATTGGTTTTGATTATATAATGTGCTTTTTAAATTTCTATAAATGGTGTAATTTATCTGGTGCTCCTAAATGCTAATTGAAGAAAATCTCAATTACAATATTTTCTCACATTCTCTCACCCACTGTTCCCCATAAGACACACACACACACACACACACACACACACACACACACACACACTCTTCATTTCGTCTTCCCATTCCAAATTTTTCTTTATTTCAAAATATTACAGGGGTACAAATGTTGAGGTTACATATATTGCCTTTGCATTGCCCGAGTCAGAGCTACAAGCGTGCCCATTCCCAGTGTGTACCACACCCATTACGTATTAATTTACCCATCCCCAACCATTCCAAATTTTGAGGACTTTTTCCCTCTATATCATTTCTTCCCTGGTAAGGTAGATATTGTCAATAGCAGTGATGCTAAGCTTCTGAAAGCAATAAAACTAAATAGTTAATATCACAAGCAAACTTTTTAGCACTTGATTATCAAATTCTGTCAATACACATACTTTCTATTATCTAAAATAGTATTTTCCAAGTTCCCAGGGATGTTGATACATGTTTTATACAAAAAGCTCTTTGGTTTTGGAAGATATTTGGTTAAACCAAGTGATAGGGCTCTAATACAACAAAGTACACTGTAAAATTCTGAGAGGGGGAAAAGTGTGAAATATTTTCCTAACTTTTGTACCCCTTTACCACTGAATTCTTCCTGGTCTGGTGTTCCGAAGAAAACAATTTGGGGATAATCTGAAGGGCTTCAATACACTTTTGCTGTTTGAGAAATATGAGTAAAAGTAATGCCTCATAAACAAGGAAATTATTTTCAAATCCAGATGTGATTGATTGAGAATGAGTATTTGCCTATAGAAAGAAGATTGAGGCAAATGGACAGGTAGAGTAAACCTTTCTGCTCTTGCTTTTGCCAGGAAGAAAATGTTGCTATTACACCTTTTGTTGGTCTGTGCGCTTCGATTCTTTCCTGTAGGAAAAACAATAATAAAATTATTTGGAATAGCCTAGCTTTCTCTATTATAAATCTGTGTTAATTATCAGAGGGTCCAACAAAGTGAACCTATAGTTTATGATAGTTTTATAAGTAAACATGTTATGTTTAAATGATCCTTATTGTTCTTTGAAATGCCAATTAGGAAACTCTTGCTGCTTTATAGCCATTAGTCAGGGAACGGCGGACTTAATGACTCCACGGCAGTGTGAGAATAGCTGACTGCCTCACTCGTATATGGCAAAGTTAAAAGGAAGCAAGGGACATCTTTCAGGTAAAAGTGGTGTAAACGAAAATGAAAATCCATTAACAACCTTTACAGCCAATAGCTAGGTGACCACAGTGCCCTTCTTGTGGGTCACCTTATACTGTGTGTTTCTGGGGCCTGCCTACACCATTTAAACCCTGAGTTCTTTGAGATCAGGGATGACATCATTTCCTTTTTCCTGGGATGTTCCATGGGGCCCAAGTCATAGAAGGCACC
Organism: Indri indri; assembly: GCA_004363605.1. Lineage (NCBI taxonomy): Eukaryota > Metazoa > Chordata > Mammalia > Primates > Indriidae > Indri > Indri indri. The sequence continues at coordinate 29,455 of RJWJ010015911.1, forward strand.
TGTCACACATTTACTGAATCAAACTGACATGAAGTGATTTGGAAGGAGAATATTTATAAAAATATATTCTCTAATACTTAGAATACTGAGGTTGAATCTTATATTTGAAGTAAAATAAAGAGATACCATATTTATGGGTATTTCTGGTCAGAATATATAGTCTCTGAAAAAGATGACAGATGTAAAAATACCTTATAATATTTCTAACACTCAAATGCAGTGTTTATATGATTTATTTTTTGAACCTATATGGGGAACTTTACTATTGTGATATCCTGGGTAAATGTCACAATTTGGTTATAACATGTTGAGGTGCTTTTGAATCTTGATTCTTTCACCTGCCATGAAATTATTCCTCAGTGCTGTGTGTCATCTGGGAATGAGGGACCCTGCCCTCAATGTTTTCATCCAAGACTTTGATAAAAATATTAAATGCATGGCTAAGAAAAGAATTCAGTGGTATAAAAATTCAGAATTTCATTTAACTAATCAACAGCCTTGGGATGTGGCCTTTCAATCTCTAGTTATATTCTCATCCACTCTGGCTTTCTTTAATATATATAAGGATATCCCAAGGCATTGTCAAATAGTTTGCTGACAAAGATATATTTTGATTCTGTTGTCATTGTATATCTACTGTTACTATGGCATCAGTCCCAGAGCCGACACCTACCTCTTGCACAATAGAGCTAAAATAATTATGAATATTGACATGGTCCAGATTCTTATGAACAGCAAGAACAATGCCTGCCAGATAGTGTCTGCACTGGACTACACACCTTCATACTTCTGTCTTAACTGACATTAATACAGTCACTGCCGTCATGCTTATATTTATGAAACATATGGCCAGTACCTCAGCTCCCTCAAACTTCCTTACCTTTGAGCTGTTTGTGAGGTGAATCCTACACTTTATCTTCTTATTTTGTAATGCTTTCCTTTTCCTCTGAAATGTCAAATAATTGCCACAGGAGCATATGGCTTTTGGATTTTGAGTGTAGCCCTTCGAAGTTATCATTGGGCAGATTGTGGTGCCAGACTGAATTAATTGGTACATTTTACATCAGCTTTAAGAATTTTTTTGAAAAAATAAACATCAAGGAATGAAATAAGAGAATCCCAGTATGTATGAGAATTTAATAAAGACAAAAGTAGCAATGTAATTAATTCACTGGGAAAGGATCGATTATTTACTTAATTACTAGCAATGACACTGGAAGAAAATCAACACGAATTCCAATTTTGCAGCCTTTAATCCAGATAGACTAAAGACAAGAGTAAATAATACAATGATAAAAAATATTTGAAAAAGATCTTAGAGACCTCATATACAACTTCAACTAGCATAGGAAAACAAGAAGTTATAAAAGTAAACATGTTGTACTTTTGCAAAACTAAATTGGCAAAAGATATCATACATACAGTGAACATACCAACTCAGAATGGGAAAAAATATATTTGTAAATGAAAAAATAGGAAAAAAGGTTAATACATATGTGTGTTACAATAGATAGATATTACAAATAAACAAAGAAAAGGAAGCACTATTGACTTACAGGCATGGGATAGTTAGTTGTACACAGTTCATGGAAGAACAAATCCAAATGACTAACAATTATATGAAAAGATGCATAATTTCACTAGCAGTCAGGAATGGGGAATTTAAAGGAACAACAATATATCATTATCAGTTTGCCCTTAAACTGGAGAAATAAGAACATTTGTGAATTTGGATTAAAAAAAAATAGTATAGCTTGAATAAGAGACAATGGGAACTTCTATACAGCACTGGTGGAAATGTGAAGTGTTGCAGTCTTTACAGAAATCCATGTGGCAAAATCTATTAAATTAAAAACACTCTTCAATCCAGAATTCCTACTTTGGTCATCTTATAGAAATAAAAACAATATTATATAAGGATATTTTATGCAGTGTTGTTTGAACGTATTTCATGCAGCATTGTTTCAAAAGAAATTGAGTGGAAGCAAATGAATGCCTATTGATAAGTGAATGGTTAAATTCATGCAGTATATTCTTACCAAGGAATATTATGCAGCCATTAGAGATAAGAAAATGGAACTAGACCATTTGATATGGTAGAGGTATTTCCATTGGTATTGGTAAGTGAGTGAGTAAGTTGCAGGAAAGTTTTATAATACAATTTTGTATTTACACAACAATGATCATAAACAATGTATGCATATTGCTTATGCATACATGTATATATACACATATGTATATTTGTGTATATTTTTATTTGCAATTATATGAACATGGTAAAATATGTAAAATATGAATAACTATGTTGTTATTATGGGTCACTGGTGGGAAGCATGAACAGAGCAAGAAGTTATAGCAAGTAAAAAAGTATAAGAAAATAGTGTCACGCTAAACATCTTTAGTGTATATCTATATATACACATATATATCATCACATTTCTGACACTTGTAGACTGTTATCTTAGCTCTCACTATCACAATGCTTTAGAGATTACCAAGTGCTTTCTCATTAATAGTCTCGTACAAAACACAAACTCCTGCCTGTGATTAAATATAAGGCTGAAAAACAAATACTGAGAAATACTGTCATTACGTGAAACTTGTATCCCGTTTTGTAAATTTAGTTTAAGAAATTGATATGCTTTCAGGTTGGATTTTTAAAGTCATTTACTAATAGAAAATTATAAATTACAAATTTTTAATTCAAAATTCCTTGCCATTTTATAAGGCCACAAATTCTAAATAATGCCAAAAGCAAGCTATAGAAATGAAATGCTTAGAGGCAAGAGGCTGGGCCTGAGAATTTCAGTATTCTACCCATGAAGCTGTGGGTACTAACATTCTATTAAAAAGACCCAGCTGAGCGGGGAATGAAGAATCACAGCTCCTAATCTCAGCTTTGCTGAGAACTTGCAATGTGACTTTGAGTAAATCACTTGACCTTTCTGAGCTTCTGAGTCTCTGTGGGTAATAATCCTGGCCTTATCTCCCTCATTGTTTCAAAAATAAAATGAGATGGATGATTTATGTGAAAGCACTTTGAATAGTAAAATGTGCTATATTATTATTCAAACAAGGCATTATCCTCTCAAACCTACTTAGAAGGGGATTGTAAATGAAATACTGCATATTAATGTGCTCTTGGTCTGCAGAGGACTTGGATTCTCTGGGCACCATTACAGTCTCAGCTATTTTTCAGCACAGCATAAATTATGTGCTCCAAACAAGTCTTCAATACCCTTCAGAAGCCTAAGAGGCGAGTGTGAGGCTGCTTAGTGCCCCCAAAATAGGTACCACTGCAGAGAAAGGAAGAGCATTTACGAAAACAGTGAACAGGCTCTGCCTGCCAAGTCTGTGCTCGAGCTGCAGTTTCTCATGTGCACGGGTGTTGAGAATAAAGGAAGCATGTCTAAAAACCCAAGTCTAGGCAGGAATTTCCACACCCTCTGGTTATTTTACCAAGTTACTATAATAGATGCATGTCCATGCATAAGTGTGGATATATACAAACATGACATTATAAAAACAGATAGTTTTGCCACGTTACACACCCAATTCACAAAATGGCATCAGTTCCACAAACCTTCCTTACTGTTGTAATTGGGTCCTTTTGCAAGCATGTTTTGGGCATTTTTGACCCCAGAATTATTTACCCGTGCTGCAGTATTCTAAGTATTCGCAAAGTGAGTCATTTTTCCCACAAATGTCTGTGTAGGATGCAGCTCAGAAATAATTCTTTTCTGACTTACAAATCTCAGAAATGTCTGAATAGTTTGTTATTGTTGCTGTTTTTAAAACATTAGAGTTTTAGGGTGAGGCAAGATGGAAAAACTTGGTCGCAGGTTTTCCCAATCTGGGGACCCTGACTCAATTTGGGAATTCTCACCAGCATTTTATTAGAACGACCAGTTTCATTAACTCCCTGTGAGGTTTCGGAGAATGTAAGATCTCCAGAACCAGGGCCTCTGTGTGTCCATGTGCATCTTGGCCTTTATTCTCCTCCGAAGCCCTTAAGGCAATAGCAATGCATCCTCCTGGGCACACTGTAAAAAAGCCTCATTCCTGGTCACCAAAGCCTTTGGGGCTGCCATTCATCACTTACGTAGCACCTGGCAGCCCTCATCACTATCAGAGAAGAGTTTTTCTCCCCGCAATGTGGGTTAATGGTTAGGCATTTGTATTAAGAATCAGCATTATAAGGTCAGAGATTTGAACTGACATCCCACCTCAATTGCTTATGTGACTTTGAGCAAGTTTCTTAACTTCTGGGGTCCAATTTTTTCATCTGGCAAATGAGCATCACAGTTTCTGACTAAAAGGATGGTGGTGGGGATTAAATGAGATGGTGCAGGGGAAGTGGTTAGGATAGTACTAGCTGTATAATAAACACTTGACTAAATGGAAGCTTGTATTTATAGTAGAGCAGCAGCCATAGCAGGCATCACTCTCTACTGCTTGCAGGGGGAATAGTAAGAAAAGCCCACAGTTATGGAGGCACCTAACTCCATTAAAAGAGAAAAAATAATTTTTATTCTTTAAACTTAAAAGGAGACATGCAATATGTATCAGTTAGTGAGTGTAACTACGCAGACATCTTTCCTGTTCATAAATCACAGGTCAAGCTACATAAAATTTGAACAAGAAAATCAAGAAGCAGCCTCCTCTCTCTTGGGTGATTCCTGAATAGCTCCCTGTCAAAGCAAGAAAGGAAGAATAAGCCTAAAATCACTTAGTATATTTAAAGCATTTTATATGTAGCTCAGGATGTGCATGACATTACAAAACAGTGTAGATACATATGAACACCTGGGATTATAAACTCTAGGTTGGAAGAACTGGTCTCCCTGCCCCTGGTAATGCTGTGCAGTGCAATTGTGTCTTTTGTTTCTAGTCTTGTCTTTTAAAAAGGAGATCAAACTTATCTGTGTGGTTCCTGTGGGCATAGTAGTGACACAGCCCTGTGGGCACAGCTGGGGGTGGAAACGGCCCTGATTTATAGCATTTGCCAATTTCTGTGGTGTAAACACTGCCAACATGAGACTTCACTGAAAGCAAAATTGAGAAGAGATGCACACAATGGCATCTCACGTGCCACTGCCAGCTGGTTCCCCCACACCTCTGTGTTAGCAGAGCAAGCACTGAGGATGGATGTGGTTAAGATAAAGGTTGCAGCTCACTAAATCTCTCAAGTGACTTCCAGCATAAAATGGTCTGATTCTATTTCGCTCTTTAGACTGAATTATTTCTACTTCCTTAGTTTTTTCCACTGATCTTACCTTCTTGTCCTTGAGTCCCTCCTGTTGCTCTTCTATGAATTTTAGGCAATCTGCATCCTTCTGACAGAAGAAAATGAAAGAGAGATGTAAAGAAATCAGTTATTTAGGGAGACGTAGGGACCTGGAATTCTAATAATGCCGTTACCAAAAAAAAGCTTTTTTTATTCAAGATTCACTATAGTATGTGTCCAAAGTAAGTTGCTGGTATTCAAGTTCAGGTCCTTACAACTGCACATATGGTCTATTTTCAACACGCTTTAATATGGTCTACCAACTTTCTCTCTGCCCAATCCAGTCTGCATACTGCTGCCAGATATATCTTCCTGAAATAACACTTGAATCACATTTCCTGCTCAAAAATTCTAGTGGTTTCCCAACTCCTTCAGAAAAAAAGTCTAAACTCTTAGCCCTTAAAGCTTTTCACAATCAGCACATCAATGGCTTCCGGTGCCTTGTCACCCACTCCCCTCCTCAGCTCGTTGCGCCTGCCTACTTGCCATCCATTCCCGCCCCTGAACTCGCATCTTCCTTTATGCAGAGAATGCTTTCACCTTGTCCTCAACTGTCAGTATGGACTGAATTCTTGTATCCCCCTCCCCAAAATTCATATGTTAAAACCTCACCCCCCAATGTGAT